>BLXT01000140.1:193140-207169 GCA_019648995.1 Plakobranchus ocellatus | reverse complement strand
CCCCCCCCCCCGCTCCCATCCACAACTTATCAACTCCAGAAGCCAAAGACAGTCACGATCAGAACCATATTATTCTAAAGATCTAAAGCTGATCTCGCATTTGAAAAAAAAAAAAATCTTTATTATACAATACACAAAATAAGGCAGTTAGGGTATGTGAAAGGCAGTATACTTTATGTAATGTAAACAAACATTGCAAGAGAACAAGAAAGTTGTTACCTATACCTCTGATTACAAAAGTCAAAAATTGCAATAATTCAAAATGTGTTATTTTTATTCAATAAAGGCATACAGGTGAAAAATAACTTTAAACGATGCATAGTAAAGTAGTTGACAGTCGAAATCCGTCTCTGCGGGAGTGGCAAAGCTACAAAAACACTGAAAAAATAACACAAAAACCAACCATTTGAACTAGCTTAATCATTCACATATTGGCATATTACACAGCAATCGAAAGAACAAGTTTTATTCTTCTAAAATCAATAATTTTGTACATTATTTATATTTTTTTTTGTTATTTAAGTGTTTTTTTTTTGTATTAGATTGATTTTAATTATAAGCCACGCGTTTACCGTACAAGAAGAACGCCGGCTCAGAAAATTTGGGCCTTTACTTCTCGTTTACAAAGCTCACATTCGAATTCTTTCCTTTTTGTCAGTGTCGCCATGGTTGCTTTAAACAGTTACTCTGAGCTTTCTACCAGTATATTTTTAACAATGGGTCATGGGTTTCAGATCCGCATATATACATCCAGTCACTCAGAACGGAATTGAAAATGTATTTGTACAAAAAGTGATAAAAATACACACATACTTTTTATTTTGTTTTTCAAGAATAGAAAGAAAAACATGGTTTTTTTTTGTTTTTTTTTTTCAAATGCTCAAGCTCACTTAAAACTTATGGGCCTAAACAGAATTGACACCCGTGAATTTACTAAATATACTTAGAGGAAGGAAATATAAAAAATAATGAACCTAAATGCTATGATTCTATATATATATAAAATTACGACAAAAGACATCAATGTAATACTGAACAGTTTTTGAAAAAAATAGAAAGCTAGCAAGAGATTGCTGGCTTTTTATACTGAAGTGTAAAGAGTGATTAACTGTCCATCTGGACGTATTTGTATATATATATATATATATATAAGACAATTGGACAAGAGTATAAAAAGTAATATTCAATATTGCAAAAATACCTTGCTTTTTTTTACTTTTATTTCTTCATATGGTGGAACCAGCAGATTATAGCTTATACTTTTCCTTTTGTTTTTCTTTTTTCCAACATGCAGCAAGGTTTCCCAGATGCCATGTATTTCATATACCCTCTGTGTGGTTAACAAATGAGGAGTTAATACATTGATAACATGGATCCTATTATTGAAAGACCTAAACGTGTTATGGAAGCATCTTATTTTTTGTACTATCTTTTGACATTTTTTTACATTGAAGATTGTATGCGTGGTGCTTTAAACTTAAATTCAATTATCAGAGTTTTAAAAAAAAAATTGAGCACTCAATGGCAGGTCAAATTAAGCTTCAATCCCCCAAAATCTTTCGATAAAATCAGTCTCTTAACCTTTTTTAAAAGAACTGATGCTTGCACATTTTTGCCACACAGTTGGGTTTTATATTCTTGATTCATGTCTTGCAAAAATTCTGTGCCAGTATAATAATCATCACTCCCCTCTCCCAAAACAAAACAAATAAGTAAATAAAGCTGGGGACATTAATCGACCTACATCAACAAGGAGATTTTGAATTTGGAAACATTTTTTGTCTCATAATTCATGCTTATCTCCTAGTCCTTGCTGGTCGTCGAAGTACCTCCATTATAAATACTCCTGAAAAATGAAAATGAGAGCTATTTTGTTGTTGTTGTTGTTGTTTTTTTTTTTGTTTGTTTTTTTAACTTAAAGTATAGCAAAAGCACGTGGTATTGGTCTACATAGATCTCATCTCTAATCACGGTCTTACCTTCATTGTTTCATTTCACAAAAGATCAATGATATCTCATGGGATTACAAATTGTATAATAATTTTTTGTTTTGTCTCCAAGAGTACCCAAACTCGCGTACTTTAGAAGATCGTAACTTCTATAAATATTGTCCGATTTTCAAAATGTTTTTTGCTCTGTTCTTATCTCAACACATAATATAAGTTATATAGTCAATTTTAAATTTTGGTTTGGGGTATCTAATAATATTCTTCGTGATATAGTTCTAGCACATGTAACTTTTGGTAAAAAAAAAAAATAAAAAAAAACCTTAAGAAATAAAATAGGAAGCAGATGGAGCCGCACAACTCCCTAGG
This sequence comes from Plakobranchus ocellatus, assembly GCA_019648995.1. Taxonomy (NCBI): domain Eukaryota; kingdom Metazoa; phylum Mollusca; class Gastropoda; family Plakobranchidae; genus Plakobranchus; species Plakobranchus ocellatus. The sequence goes on along the minus strand of BLXT01000140.1, from coordinate 204,854 downwards.
ACTAAATTGGATAACTCAGGCATCCTATTAAAAAAATACTCTGATTTGTTTTCCTTACTGAGCCATCAGGTCTAGGATTGACACCAACAAACATAGGAACGTTCAATGACAATTGTAACTGAACATTATCATAGTAAGAAGATTGCTGGAGTTATAGAGATATATTTTTATTAGATCATAATATTTAAAACATCAAATTTTCAGTCTAAACGCATAATTGCTTACATTGAAAATGTTGTAAAATGTTTGACTTTCCTGCAAGTTCTAAGTTTTGAAGACAAAATGGTACTAAGTAGGCAGTAGCAAATGGATAAATTATAAAACAAAATCTTAGGACTTTCTTTTTCTACTAGCAGAGAGCCTGCGATTTCAAGGTGGTAAGTGTGTGTTTGTTTAAGTTAAGGAAAGAATGACCATTGCTAAAGCATTATATATTTGTAGATATTACATGAAGATACAGAACACAGAACAAAATGTTTTACTTACATTCACCCCTTCTACTGGATTAAGGCTGTGTGATACACTACGTAATATACGTGTAACATGGAACGCCATCGTTCGATCTTTCTGATGCTGGGATTCAGAAGTGAAACACACTGAGACTTTTGGCTCTTGAGATGGCGACATATTTGGCCGTGAGTAAAGACAGGTTGTGGCAGGATAACTCCTACTTTGATCAGTGTTTGGCCCAGTGCTTTACTTGTGGTTATCGCATAAGACTGCCTATAAGCACTTAATTCCAATATAACGATCATTTTAAGTACTTGAATATGTACATGTAATTGTTGAGAAGAGTAGTGTTGTGAACATCTTTTTTTTTTTTTATTGACCTTCCATGATGCTAATTTTAATGCTGAATGTTTAGAAATTTGTTACAGTACAGCTAGCCTTAAGTTAGCTAACGGGTGGATCTATAATGCAGGTAGTACAGCTTATTGAAAATGTTGTCCAGCCGTAGATGTCGCAGCAGAAAAGAATAATTTATATCAAATCATCTATTTAATATAAGACAACATTTTTGGAAAGATAAGATTACGATCTGTATCTTTTAGTCTAAACCTTTGCACTTTGAGAGACTTTGATAGACAGACTTGCCCGATTCAACGTAAATATTAAATATTTTGTATATCTTGAATGAAAAGCAACAACGAAAATCAAGGTTGCTATTACCTGAAAAAAAAATCATCTACTCCACAATTGCCAAACAGCACCTCGCTGTGTACCACAGTACAGGCTTATGATATTGTTATTCATCATTATGTATTTTTATCTGTTCAGGGAGATGACGTGTCATGATGGCCATTAAAGATCAATATAACAATAATAATAATAATAATGATAATGATGGAGGTGATGATGATGATATTGATAATAATAAAAATGATGATGATGATAATAATAATAATAACAGTAATTACCATAATAATAATAATAATAATAATAATAATAATAATAATAATAATAATAATAATAATAATAATAATAATAATAATAACAAAAACAAAAACAAAGCATATTTGACAGACATGCCAAGCAATGTAGAATATGCAATCAGCAACCCAAAATTTATGACATAATCATTAATCTAAATTAGGAGTGAAATTATCAATGACATGAACGACAATGTGGTTTTAGGCTTTCAGTTTCAGGCCCTCCGTCAAGCCAGGGCACCGGTGGTGTGGCTTGAACCTACAACACAGTGATCCACGGCGAGTTCGCTATTCAATGTGCCAACATCCAAAGTGTTGACAAAAAATTTATATCATTTTGTGCGATTCATGAGGTTTATGCTTTTTCCAATGTGGATCAGACCTCTAAAGGAAAAAAAAGTGCTCCTTGATGATTGCACCTCTATATCTTCATCACTTTTAATTTTTTTTTTTGGCGTACATTCTTTTGTATATTAGAGCACTGTTTGAAGTACGAGTTAACAGAAATGAAAATAGACTGTTCTCACTTTTTTAGAGATACTAGTCAAAATCTAAAACCGCGACTTAGAGAGAAATTCATGGGAATGTTGTTGTTTTTTACCTCTTTAAATCATCTCTCTCTCTTTCTCTCTCTCTCTCTCTCTCTCTCTCTCTCTCTCTCTCTCTGCCTCTCTTTCTCTCTCTCTCTTTCCATCTTTCTTTCTTTTTCTTATTCTGTTTCACTCTTTCTGTCTTTCTTTCTCTTTGGCTCTCTCAATGTAGCCGACTATTTCCGTTTTCCCTCCTCCCTTTACTGACAAAACCATAGATTTCGCAACATTTGCTTTCAGAGTAACACACAGCTAGGACTTCTACGGTACAATTGCTACTAGTACTACTACCCTTACTGATTTTGTGGTGCTACTGTTAAGTAACTGCTGCTTCTAATTCTATTACTGCCAATGGTACAGATACTGCTAATTCTGCTGCTGTTGCTACTGCTGCTGATAAAGATACTGCTACTGCTGGTGTTACTGCTGTTACCACCGCCACCACAGCCACTGCTACCGCTACCGCCGCTGCCGCCGCTGCTACTGCTGCTGCTACTACTATACTACTACTACTATTACTAAGCTTATTACCACTAAAAATAATAATAGTGCTGGTACATGTAGAACTACAACCTCATGCGGGTAAAACAGCATAGATTGGAGATGAAAACTAAACACAAACAGTCAGGAATGCAGTTACTACTAGCTTACAGGTTCAAAACGCTTTCTGACAACAGTCCTTAAGAAAAGCTGTAGTTTTTAATTGCGTATTTTCTACGATCGACTAGTGACGTTAGATGAAATTTGTACTCATAACACCATGTAATACTTGGATGCTCTACAATCCAGCTTGATAGGCCTTTGTTTCATATAATATGCTCACATATTTGCGACCTCAGGATTATCACCTTCCTTTCTTTAAGGTGCCGACAGCTGTATCAAATGAAAGTATATCTGCAGATTCACCAACTCAAAGGCACCAACGCTCTCGAACAAGACAACAGACTCCATCAATAAAGCAATAATACTGGCAGCACGTGTGTATGTTTCGTTACAGTGTGAAAAACGAAACACTTTGTATTCGATGAAAGTAACAGACTTGCATTTTTAAGTGATACATCCTATTCACCTGTGAGATTATCTAAAAATTCTTTATCCTCGTTGAGACTTTCAGAGGCATTCGGAAGGATGTTTGATTAAGGAGGGAGTAGTCTGCATATCAATATATTCCGGCTTAAGTTCCATGACCCATTTGTTTGTTTGTAATTGTATTTTACGGCACGTTAGCAAGTCTGTCGCGTGGAAACATGAGAGCGACCACGTCAACTTGTGCCAGTAAATTTATCTCCGTAAGTATACAGAGGTGTACATTCAAAGTCTTTCGCATCGAAGCCAAATTACCGCTCTATTTTCTCCTTTACAGGTCTCAGTCTTTTTTTGTCTCCGTTTGGCTCGGCGCTGATGGCAGAGTGAAACAGCATCGTAGAGCATTCACAGAAACTGATTTCAGGCTGAGTTCGCTATCAAGTCAACTGCGCCATTCTAATGTCGGTTTTCCAAAGAGACTGCACTTCTACAAGATAACGTGGCATTCGAACCCGGAGTCCCAGATCGCGACAAGCCGCTCTGACAAGCTCCTCCTATCCTCGAGTTCACTTTTGACCACGCTACCCACGGCGGTAAAAAGTTCTAGATACTGTAATTTTAGAGAGCAAAAGAATGGGCCTGTCTTTGAATGTAAAGAAAAAGAAATGTATGGTCATCTCAAAGAAATCCTCTGACCCTAAGTGCAATCTTGTCAACAAAGGCGAACAAATGAAACAAGTTACAAAATTCAAATATCTAGGTTACCTGATAACATCAGATGCAGATGTACAGGTGAAATAAGTAAAAGAATAGCCATGGCCAAAGATACATTCCAAAAAATGAAACCTATACTGGCAAATAGAAACATAAGTATGAAAACCAAAATAAGGATAATGAAAACATATGTATGGTCAGTACTTTTGTATGGTAGTGAGTGTTGGACAATAAACAAAGAAATAGAGAGAAAAACTAGAAGCAGCAGAGATGTGGTTCATCAGAAGAATGATGAGGATATCATGGACAGAAAAAAGGTCAAATGAATTGGTACTGAAAGACTCTGTTCTCGAGCGATCACTAATTAAAACAATAAGACAGAGGAAACTACAGTTTTAGGCCATATTTGCCGACACAAGGGTTTAGAACATTTAGCAATCACTGGAAAGATTGAAGGCAAGAGCAGTAGAGATAGACAGAAAATAACTTTTATTGAAAATCTTAAGTCATGGACAATAGGCTAGGGTAGCAACAGCAACTTTAGAAGGTTAACTGAGGATAGGTTTGAGTGGAGGAGGAACATGATTGCCAATGTCTGTTCCAGACAGGGTACACGATGATGACCCACGGCGGTAGAGTCAAGGCCAAAGCTGCGCCCAGTCCAGGCTAAGAAGCCCCTGAATTATCGATCGTTCTGCATATTCCGCAGCAGTAGGTTGATCTTTGGGTTTCAATTTATCGCATCCTTCAAAAGTCTGTCCGTTTCTCTCCAATACAAATCAGATATTCAGGTAAAAATGTGAAATCATTTTAAATATTAAGCTAAAGAATTATTACAATTTGTTCAAGGGTATTTTAAAAATCTCAGGTTGTTTCAAGTAACTTATTTTACAACACAAGATCTGTGCAGAAAGTTTGTTTACGAAAATTGTATTGTAATTTTTTTTCTTTGAGGGACTTGAAATGTTTAGTTGCCTGGTTGTTGCCAACTACCCAGTGCGTATCAGCGATGATTAAATCGTTCAAGTGTTGATACACCACTTCCAGCAATCATTAATGATATCCGAGTTTCTTTGCCTTAGCTTTTTCTCACAGACATCAACCCCTATCGAAAAGAGAAAGAGTAGGGTTAGAATCATGGATGCAATGTATGCCTTTGAGGAAACTCTATTTTTACAAAATCACAAGAGGGACATTCATGCGGATGTTCCACTTATCGAGTAACTCTGTGCCATCTGTGACAAAGAATCGGTGCAGAATGAAGGCAGGGTGAGCAGGGCGAGTTTGTCAAGCACCGCATTACCAAATTTCTGGTGGAAAATTGGAAGCTTCAGACAATTAGCCTTAGAGCAAATCTCTGAATGATGAAAAGCATATTTCAATAATAGTCTCAGATACTCCCAACAAGTCATTAGGCGGGATGTTTTGTCGTCTATTATAGCCCGATCACTATTAGATTGGAAACTTGACACACAACCTCAACGGATTACAAAATGATGAATGAAAATAAAGACCTGATAAAGAGTTTTTAAAAATTGGTTTTAGAATCAATGGCACCTAAGATAACAACAACTGCATAAAGCAACAGTAAAAGCTTTACAAGAAACGATTATGGCGACTTTGAAAAACCAGACAATGAAACATAAGGGGAGAGGAGAGAGAGCGAGAGATAGGGACAGAATGCATAATATAGATATAACTTCAGAGAGAAATGAACAGGCAAAAGTACATTAAGAGTAAAGAAAGGAAGCTAAGATAGAAAGAGAAGGAGACAGTCAGTAAGAAAAGAGACAGGGAAAATGAACAGCTACGACATTTCTGGATACGGCTTCCCTTGAACTCGACAAACTTAAGCTTTGCGAAAATCCAGGTAATCTGTCTCAAATATTCCGCATTCAGTATGAGAAATATGATACGTTCCTAAACTCTTCATTTAGAGACGCAACGTAACTGGTGCAGTAACTTACACGGAGACCCATGTTACCGGCGGCTTCTCCCGAAAAGTAAGATAGTATAATCAATCCATTAAGTTTGACCATAAATTAAATACTTATACGAAGTCAGGACCAGCTACCATTTCAGAACGAACAAGCTTGGTGGAATAATTGCTCACGCATAAGTGAGCATATTCTTTGAATTATTCAATCATTATAGACATGTAGACCTATAGGTCTTATCGAAGTTTAGAAACATATAAATGGAGTCTGAAGTCTCTCATGCCAGTACTGCGAGCTTACGAGACTTAAACGCTATTGAGAACATAATTTAAAGATTTCGTACATTTTATTAACGTATGGATAGAGTAAGATTGATAACTTAAACTCAACAACCATAGCTTTACCCCGCGAGTTTATTGTGATCGTACACATCCTGTTTTTTAATAATATTCCGCACATTTTCCTATCCTTATTTCAAAACGAGAGCTATTGGATACGTCGGAAGCGACATAATACATTGACACCACCGACCTATTTATCAAATGCGATGTTTTTTTTGACAAAATTAAATCGCGGAGGATGCAATACATGTATGAAATAGGTAGTAAAAATCCTGCCGCTTCATCACAATGCGCGAGATTTTATTGCGTTCCTCAAACACGGACGTGCTTGCATCAAAATCTAAAGAAAAACATGCCTTAAATGTGATTAAATATTGTTATGCTTTTGCTTTATTTTTTTAAATGAGCAACATATCAAGGCTTTTGTCATTTTGATTTTAGAGTTTTCTAAATTCAGAAGTCATTTACAGGGCAATTTTTGGCTTAAAAGTAGCCATCGAAACCAAGATATTATAGAGGCTAAATTTTCATTTACATATCCAAAGAGTAAAGTTGATACACACCTTTAAATTACTAAAATGGACAGCCACAGCTTAAAGCCGCTAGTCAATTTTCGTCAGCTTGTTTTCAAGAAAAAGTTCGTCATTGTCCTACTCTTTTTCCAAAACAATATGCCTTAGGCACATCGGAAGATGATATAGTACATTAAGAATATGCTTTTCATAGTATCCGAATTTTTTTGAAGTTAACAACCTCAAATTATAAAGATGCAATGAGAGCAAGATCAGGTTGGAGAATTTTGAAACAATTTCCTCTGTTCCTCTCTATTTCGCCAATCCTCTCTCCTCTCTATGGTGGTGAAGAGTTCTGTAACTGTTCTTCCCTGTCCAATCCTTGATGTTATCACAATAGTTGGATGTGGTCTCCCTTTTCCCTTTTTTTGCGCTCGAGTTTGTCCTGTTTAATATCCTTCATAAGATTAATGAGTATTTTCTCCTACAGTATGTTCAAGTAAGGTTAGTTTTCTTTTCTATACCCTACCCAAAATTTGTCGTGATATGTCAAGTCAGTTGAGGATGCTTTTGTCAGTTTTTTTTCTCCCAACTTAAACGTTAGAAACGCCTATAGCACCATATTTCCGCAGATTTTATCTTCTTTGTGTCTCTCTTGCGGAGTGTCCATCCCTCAGCGCTATATGTCAACACTGTCTTGATTAGAAGCTTGATTTTCAAATGTGTCCCGATAATTTTATATTTTCGAATATTGTTTGATTAGATCATTTTTTTCCTTGCCATTGCGATAATGTTGGTAATATCTATGGAGCAGTCAGCATTATTTCTTTTTATGGATCCTGAGTAGATATCTGAAGTGGTACATACATTGTATGTCTTTGTTGTTGATGATTATAGGGTTGTAGTGATTTTTCTGAAGTTAAATTTCAGACTTTCCTTTACTCGGGCTGCATTGAGATTGTCTACATTTGATGCTCCTGTGTGGTCATATGCATATAATGCTGTGTCCTCTGCATATTATAGGTTTGAAATGTTCCTTCCTCTAACATGTATGTCATATTTATCCATGTCAGCATCTCTCATAATTTGCTCTCTGTATGTGTTGAAGAGGTGAGGTGGTAGAATGCATTCTTGCCTGGCCCCTTTTCCAATTTCTCAAGGCTTTTTGTGCGAGCTGCTCCATCTTACATTTGCTTTTCATCTGTATCTAGAGATTTTGTAAGCGCGACAAGGTGAGAGGGAAAACCCATGGTAGTGAGTGTTCATCATGGTAAGCGCTATCGAAAGCTTTTCTTTAATCAATGAATATGATGTATTCCTCTTTCTTTGTGTATGTCAATGAGTTGTTCTATTATAACTTGATGGTACAAAGCATATCTCTAGCGCCTCTTCCAGGCACAAAACCAGCCTGATTCTCTACTAATTCGTCTTCCACTATTGCCTTTATTCTTTCTAAGATGATGTATAGTCAAGATTTTACTAGTATGGCTAATAAAGTGCGATCATTCTGTAGCTGCAGCAGTCTTTAGGATCCCCAGCTTTGTGCAGCATAACTCATTCTTGTTCTTATTCGGCTGGCCATTATTTTGCAGACATTCTATATCTTGCAGCATAATAAATGAATTACTTTCAGAGCAAAATGATCCCTCGCTTTAATAATTCTGCAGGTATATTGTCCAAACCGGGTGATCTTTTCGTTCTTAGTTAATTTAATTCCTTTTTACTTCACCCATCACTAGTTCTGGTTCTTTTGCTTTTATTTCGCCTATGACATTACAGTTGACAGAATATGAGTCAAAACTGTTTTTGCCGTATTCTCTCCACCTAGTAATTATTTCTCCAGGTTGGCTTAATGTTACTCCTTGAGTGTTTTTCACGGCAAGCTGATTTGGTTGAAATGGTTTTCGATTGATCATCTTAATTTGATTGAAGAGGTCCTTAGATCTGTTGTTTTCATCAAATTCTTGTATTTTGCAACATTTGACAACTAGCCATTCTCTTTTGTCCTCATTTGCTTGCCTTTTTACTTCAGTTTTTAGTCTTTGACATGTAGATGTTTGTTTGGCGTTTCTTTTTTTTTTTTGTTCGCAAGTTGTATAGTTTTTTTACTTATCCATGGCTTTGCTTTCTTTCTTTGTTATTGTTGCTCCAAGCTGCCTCTGCTGCTTGTTTCTATACTTCTTTCATGTCTAACCATGGCGGGTTTTTTTTCTATTTGCACTTATCGTATGGCTTTCAACTCGTTCTTTTTTTCTATAAGGTATCATCTGGTTTCTGTAATTCTCTAGATGATACCGTTTGAATCGGCTTCCTGTTCTCCTCTTTCTAAACCCCTTAATAATTTCATTTTCGCTGTTAGGAGTATGCAGTCAGCATCAATCTGCACCGGTTTTGTGTTCAATTGAAAAAAGCTAGAAAATCGGTTCCTACTGACCAGTATGGAATCAATATGAATTATTGATACACCATTTGGAGATATTCAAGTGTGTTTTCTATGCTGGCGACACCAAAACAATGTGTTGAGGATTATCATTAATTTGGTTCGCCCCTGAGAAGGTAAGCAGATGTTCGCCATTTGAGTTTCTTTCGCCTAAGCCATGAAGGCCGAATCCCTGGTGCTTAGAACCGCTTGTTATGACATTGGCAATGAAGCCACCCATTGTGCTAATGAGATTTCTTTTCTTGATAGAGTCTACCACTGTTCGTAATTGTTCATAAAACTGCTCTAAATCCTCCTCGCTATGATTCATTGTGGGTATACATACTTGTCATTCAAAGGATGTGGCTACCATTCACTGTGAGCTAGTAATGCCTCCCAATCAACTTTACACCCCTTGGCTTAAATACGATTCAATAATAATGATCTTTTACTGTTTTTAATGAACAAAACATCAAGGCTTTTATCTGTAAATATTAAAGCCTTTTTTTTAAACTTGGAAGTCTTTAACGTAGATAAAAATCGCCAATTTTTTGCTTAAAAACTAGCTTAAAATTGGTAGCATGCCTCGAAATAAACATAAGAAGGCTAATTTTTTATTCACATATCGATAAATAAGGTTCATAAACATGTTAGTTGGACAGCCACAGGTTAAACTTAATGCTACCATTTTTTTTATCGTAACACAGCATGGTTTTTTTAGTAATGTTTCGCCCATTTCCCTACCCTTTTTCCAAACCGATAGGGATTGGACACTTCAGATAACGATTTTGTGCAATAAGAATTTGCTTTTCGTCGAATACAAAGTTTTCTTGACAAAATTTAATGACTTAAAAAGCAATAAGTGAGAGAAATAGGCATCAAAATCTTGTCGCTTCAACACGATGCAGAAGATTTTATCGCTTCCCCTCTTTTATGGACGAGCTTCCGTAACAATCTAAGCAAACAGAAGCCTCAAAACTAGCAGAATGTCTTAAGTTTCATCATGAGAATGTGTCTCCAACTTCTCACAATACTAATGAGGCAGCTATTTTGAAACGTAAAGCGAATGCCTTGCGCTCAAGAACTTGGCGTTTGCGTCAGGCACAAGCAGCTCAACAGAAGCAAAATAAAGGAGACGGGAGCTCGAAGAATAATTGTGTAACGACAGCAACTGATGATGTGATATGGATGAACTTTCCTTGACGCTGTCACAGTATGTCACCAGCAGCGTTAGAGTTTGTCCTCACAGAAGTACGGGTGTTAAAGGTATCTGTAAATGCAGGAGATGGACACATAGAGCTAAAGACCTTGTCTCATCTGTATATATCATGTACCACTCAAGGCTTATTACAGCGTCTAGTCAAAATGCCCTCTGCATAGACTCTCATACAAAGCTCTGAAAAATGTACGTGTCAAACCTAATTATTTGTATAAAACTATGATGCATCTCTTTACGATAACAGTTTCCTCCGCAGGGTGTGCAGGAGAAGGTGTGTGCTATACACCTGGATGAGGTGGCATCCCTACAATTCAATTCTCTCGACGATCAAATTGGAGATTTTAAAGATTTTGGACAGTTTGGTCGCTCACCTAAACATGTAATACATGCTTTTTTTATGTTGAAATGACTTTCGACCAATTAGAATCAGTCTTCGTCCTACTATATCTCAAATGGACCTGTGAAAGCCCGCATGCTTGTCCCTCTATTCTATAAAGTCATACGTAATGTTTCTGCTATTAATTTGGTTCCTAAATTGTCATCTGCGACCAAGGGAGCGATCTCCGAGCAATGTGTAGTTGACTTCAGACAACAGAAGATTGGCGTTATTTTTCTTGCAATAGGAACGAAATGTCCTTCATGGGAACAATCTCAAGTTCTGCCGTTTTGAGTTCACGATCCTCTTGCTTTTCGGATTTATATTGTGCAGTACTCATTCATGAGTTAGACTGCAAATCTCTTATCCACATGGCCCCTAAATTGTCTCTCAAGCATATCACAAAGCTGCCTTTCAGTCACCTCCGAGTATGTCTGGTAGCCCAAGTCCTTAACCACAGCGTCGTAGCATGGATCTCTGCCATTGTCACTCTGGAAGCTCTAGGAACAGAAACAGCGAAGTTTGCTTAGCAATTTGATTGCTTGTTTCAGCGTTTTAAAAGCAGCGGTTTTTTTAGCAAAAAATATCATGGGACATGAAATTACTCTCAGTTCAACGCACACCGCCTTCCAAGACCAAAGTTTGGAATGGCTAAAGTAAATTAAATGTAACAACGTTGCACAAATCTCTGCCATGATTAGATGGTAGTCGGGTGGAGATTAAGCTTTTCTTATTTACATCAGCTGTGGAGAGATTTGGGGGGGAAATTTTTGGATTTTGTTTCCTCTTCCCAGATCCGCTTAACGAAGACTGCCTGGAAAAACGTTTTGCTGTCATTCACAACCAAGGCGGCAATCGCTTCAACCCTGATTCACATGAGTATAAAGCTGCCCTTAGACAGTGCAAAGTCGATTCTGTGAAGACAACGAGCGAGAGACAGAATTGCAAACAAGACCTGGATAGCCTCTTGTTTTCCTTGGAAAATATAGGCCTTGTCTCTAAAGATTCAAAGCACTCAGTAAGGCCCTTCACCAACACAGCAACTACCGCTCGTCAGCTGTTCATCGCGCGGGTTAGATTCAGGTAGGGTTAAAAAAAAAAAAGTAGATCACCATCGACAAGGTTCATGGCCGCGGGTAGCATGGGGAAT
>BLXT01000140.1:147883-159814 GCA_019648995.1 Plakobranchus ocellatus | reverse complement strand
CCCTCTCTCTCTCTCCCTCCCTCCCTCTCTCTCTCTCGCTCTCTCTCTCGATTTAAGGCGTAGAAAACAATACTACACAGAAAAATTGACTCAAAAAATCTTCACAAGCAATGCAAAGCTTACAAAGTCAATAAAATTGATAAGATTGATAGACTAAATTTCTAAATATAAGTTCCATAGAGCTTTAATTTAGAATAAGATTAGTCTTTAAATATTACTCCAAAACTTTGCTACAAAATTTGTGCATAACTTAGAAGAAAAAAATTCTAATACTTGCATGCTTTCTGCAATCTGATAATGTTTGATTAATTGGAGGGATTCAGGCCTACACTATTTCATTTTACAAATCTGATGCAAACATCCCACAGCCTTTGTCAGTTCAGGGTTCGGCTTGCAAAGCACTTCTAAAAGAACAGTAGCATCTTGGTATAATTTATTTCTGATGAATTAACAGCATCTTTTTCTCAGCTTATATCATATTAATAGTTCTATTTGTTGTAATTCTATAATCATTCTTTTTTTCAATTTTTTTTTTTTTAATTTGATCGGGTTTTTTTTTATTTAATTTACTGTTGGTCCGAATATGTCTTTTTCTGGTTAAAAATACATGTCTTTGAATAGAAATCAGAATGTCGTGTGTAATTCATTGTTTAATCACAGTAAATTTTAATATCGCATAAAATAGTTCTTCTCTATATTAATGAATATCCCTTGTTTCTATTCATTTCTTCTTCCCGACCCAGTGATATCATTAGCGGACTCTGTATACAATAAGTGCTGGAAGACCCAGACGAAACAAGATTCAAAGAGACAGCTTTTGATTTCAAACAATAACTAAAGACACTCTATTGTTAACATATCCCACCCTTTCATATGGCACTAAAATCAGGGTATATTTTAATGCGATATGAAATAGTTTTCTCAAAACACGCTTATATAAAACACGTCATGTCAATTTTAGCAGTTTTTAAATAACGGTTCATTAAGTCTGTTTACTCAGTCATTTTAAACGTCATTTATTTCTACGCAAGGAATCCCATAAAGGAACTATTTGGTACATTCATTATTTTTCTTCTAAATTGTTTCTTGACCTTGTACATATCTTTACACTGCTCAGGTTATTGTCTCTCAATGGCAGCATTCTGTGCCGAGAGCTCTGAGGACGGAGACAAACTTCCAGACAAATGGTGAGCTGTTCAATTCTAATCATACTTCATAGCAATAATTTTAAATGCATGCAAAGGCATACATTTCTTGCAAGTTCAGTTATTTAGATGTTAAGTTTAATTTTTTTTTCTTCCTATTTATGGGTAATACTCGATAAACATACAAAGCAATTTGATTTATGTAAAGTCACTAGATATTTTCCAATTTAAAAACAAAAAAGCAATTATGTGTTATCTTTTACACAGTTATTCACTAAAAACTAGGAATTTTCCGGAGCTCGTATTTTCTTTTTTGACCAAAAGAAGTACAAATCAGTTTTTTTGTCTTGGTAGGATTTTTATCGTTTTTTTCAATTTTTACTCGTTTAAATTTCGTTTTCTTTTTCTTTCCTATGATCCAATTAAGACTGGGCACATAAGTTCAAGGAGTAGTTGTATGTTTATAAAAATGCGAAATTAAGTTGATAAATTATGTAGACCAAAAAGATCTAACAAAAATCATTAAGCATTGGATTTAAAAAAAATTATTCTTAAAGATCCAATGCCTTTAAATTCAAAACGATTTAAAACAAAAATTCTATCTTCCTTCGTCCAAAGTTATAGATCTGTCCTTTCAACTGGATGCTGGAGATTCGCACGTTTCTCTCTTGAAAGGTATATAGATCTGCCCAGTCACTAGAAGAAAGGACGTATCCGTCATTTCTCCCAATTCTTTTGAGATGATTACCGTGAAGCATCTAGACTCTCCGAGGATGGACAATCAGCAGCGCTATTTGTGTCTTTATATAGAAGTTACATTAGAAATTGCAAATAGTGTATTACTAGGGGGCAGTAGATCCTGCGGGATTAAGAAATATTTGACAACTTATGCAGTCATAGTTCTTTTTCAGTAGATAGACTTCCTAATATTCATGCGTTTACTATTATTATTTTTTATTAAGTGTCAAGGTGTTTCAAGTTTGAAATTGTGGTATAAGCTGATCTATCATTGAATGTAAATATCATTTTGATGTTTCTGTGTTGATTCTATCGCTATTGGACAACTTTGTTGAGCTGGCTGAAAGTTAAGTAAAGCATTTCTTGATTTTTCTTATTAAGCTATTAGAGACCTTTCTGTGTTTTTTTATTTTAATCATCAATTGTTCTGTGTTGCTGTTGAGGAACTCAGAGATTAATATTAAGGTTGCACAAAATGTTAGGTTATCTTACGCACATGATTCCTTTAATTCTTGACAACAGTGGCAATTATTATTTTTTTTTCAATCTTATGCATTTTAATTCAATATGAGATCAATAAAAATAAATTATACGCAAACGTCTCAAAATCGATCTCTCAGGCAGGTATCAATTTTAAATGGAGTGTGCAGGTTTAAATTCTCTTTTCAGTGATATATGACACCTTATATTCTTCAGACGTTGAGAAAGTAATAAGTTTGAGAAAAGGGTGATCATTATTTGGTACGAGCAATCTTATTGTTGATCAAGTTTATGCAAAACCTATCTTGTACTGTTTTAAGACATGACAAGCATTAGATTTTTCATCAAAATTTGTTTAATTGGTTTTTAATCGAATTAAAATTTAGTCCAACAATTTGGGCTCCATGCATTGAAGAGTACAGGAATTTTTCATGTTGACAGTAACCATATTTTTGTTTTGCTTTGCTTTTTCCCCGTGCCTAATATGGGACCTTGCACGACACCATCAAGATTGGTAGTTTAGAACCTGAACTTATGTTGTTTAGGAACAAAAAGATACCTACATTTGAATTTCTTCACAAATTCATTTATTATGGTTTGTAAGTGACAAGGAGTTTTTATTGTTGGAAGATATGTTTTAAACTTTTAACTTGGAGATAAAATATGAGGTGAATGAAATCAATAGAAAGATAGATTTTCAAAGAAATTGGTTTTTTTTTTCCCATTTACAAGCCGGCTTCGGTAGAAAATTTAGATGATTTTTTTCATAGCATAATTCAAAATTCTCATGCGGTAGAGTTGATAGACATCTTGAGCAAACTTATTTTACAGCGTTCCTCTGACACAACATGCAGAATATTCCCAGTGTTTGTAAGCTGGCTAGAAAATGGTAGTCTTTTTCTTGTCAGGTGTATGTTTTGTGTCACCGTGAACTTTATGATACCAGGACAACAAACAGACTATCTTGTTCCTTTATATTGGTATACAGGCAAAAGCAGTTTGACGCTAGAAACCCAAAATACTGCAGTGAATTGTGCTTCTCTGTAGCAGATCTCTTCTAAATGTACCGAGCATTTTAAAGGGGAAAGTATTCAAAGACAATACTACAGTTTCTTTGTATGTTGACACGGTGGTTAGAAAAATCTTGTTTGTGTCACTTTTTTCCTGTATTTTGAAAAAATCTCCAATTACAAAAGGAAAAGCCCAATTGATAATGAGCGAGGTCATATTCATGCAGAGTTAGATAGCAAGAGCAGATCTATGTAAGAAAAATGGGTCTATGTCTCTTCACTTCGTGGTGAATGATCTTAATATGTTAGGGTCACTTTTTTGGTGATTTTTTCATCATAGTTATGCTCGAAACTTATTTGGTTAATTAATACAACAAGGATACATTCAAAACTGATTTTTCAAACATAAAGCAGTACTTTGTATGCCATAAGACTCACGAAATCAAAATGTATGTATTGATGAGTTCAATTTGTTCAAACAGGGCTGGTAGAAAATCTTTTGCACACAACTTTAACGACAGCGCACGTTTTGGCAAACCCTCACATATATGCATAGTCTAGGATATCTCAGGGTGAATTACAATAGGCTACATAATTTTTTACAAAGCTCTTTTTGAAAAGATGAGTTAAGCCACTGACACGCAGAGCTAGTGCTTAGACAGAAAAATGCAGTAACGTCTAACTTGTCCAGAGCCCAGAAACCAGGTGATGGCCGGTAGTGACGTTGCATGGCAACAAGGCAATTATTGGGTTATGCCAGACGCAATGTTTTAAATTTCGTTGAACTTTTTAATCTGAAGTGTCTTTGGTTGCGTATATACCACAGAAGTATTCGAAACACTTTCATTTTTTTCTTCTTTTGTAAATCAAACCCTGGTCTATTTGAATGATTCATCATATGCTGCATTTTTTATTTTGAATTTTGATAATTTTTTATGTCCACCGGTGTGATACTTGATACATTATAATCTTTGTAAAAAAAAATTGACAAATTTGACGCCTGCAATCCTATATGTTTAGATATTGACACAATTATATATATTATGCAGACATGCATACATATCGGTGAAATATTTTATAAACCAATTTCTTAAAAATCAATGCTACTTACGCAGTTTCTTATGGAAAAAATTTAGACCTAATATATCATGATACAGGGGACATAATAATAGACTGACTTTAGACCAAAACCATTTCGAAATCCCTCTGGTAGGAAAGAGCCTTGACAAGGTCAAAACCGATAAGTTTGGGGAGAATTAAGTAACCTGAAAACTGATTGCTTACCTTGGAATCGTTTGCTCTCAGGTGCAAAATGAAAATGTGGAAGCTAAACGTATATTAAATGTTGATAGTGTAAAATTCGATCGCACTTCCTAACAGTTTAAACAATTTGGAACGCAGCATGTTTTTGTTTTAAATATTGCTATAATACTTCACTAGCCTTTAAAATACACTTGCATTAAGCATTCGTCAAGGCCGAAGACTATTGAATCGTTACAAACCCTCTTTTTTATAGTAAAATAGCGCATATTTTCTCATCTTTTTTTAGAGACGTGAAAATACATTGGAAATGTCTTTTGATGAAAGCGAAGTTTTATTCATGAAACTAAATAATGTAGAAAGCAAAAAACTTGAAATGTCACAATGAAGAACACAAAAGTTTACAATCTCTCTACATTGAATCACAATTTTTAAATACTTTCTTTTTACTTTTTTTTCTTCAATGTTAATTTTTGTACTGACAATTTGAAACCTCTGGACCACATATAGGTAATCGTACAGGCAGTGTAGTCTTGGACCGTATGTGCCCTCATGCCCCGCCGTTTTATTTTGGTAATCTATTGCACCTAAAAAACGAGAAACCAATATAAAAAAAAAATCCCCGAGAATTCACTTTGCTGGTTTAACTTCTTCAACTTTCTTCCGCACAATTAACCAAGGATACAGGGAAAGAAATAACGCTCCTAAAGTTCCGATTCTAAAAGCACGTAATGCGCAATGTGCAATGCGCAATGCGCAATGTTTAATATGTCAGTTTATTTCATGCATTACGTTTTCAATGATTTTAGAGTTGGTCACGTGATCGAATCATATACGTTATTTTTTTTTTCTTTTTACCTTCAGCTTCCACAGACCATATCAAATGCAAAACAGAGAATCCCTAGTAAAATATATGTATCCAATTAATATCTTGTCTTGGAATATTGAAGAAAACGATACAAAAAAACAAACAAACACACTTATAATTTTATTATTTGTTTTGTGTTTTGCTCTTTCTTATAAAATTTTTCTCATATTCTTTTTTCATTAATTTTAACTACAATAATAAAAATGAATTGTTGCAAAGATTTGATTTTGTGTTCATTTACTCTTTATTTCTGATGGAGGAAAATTTCGAAGAGGTTGAAAATGTACACATAAAAGTTTGGTAAAGATCACCTAATGGATGTCTGAAGTGACACTTTTTAATGAAGAAAAGTTTCTCTTTCATCCTTGCCGACTTTTCGACACTTTTTTTAAAATTATTAAAAATGTCAATATTTTGGAAGACTGTCACACTAGATCTCTATCCAACGTACAAACTGGAATGTCTGACTGTATCAACGATTTAAAATGTTCAAAATACTGACTTATCAGGACTGGTCTTGAGACATGAGCGAACAGAGTAGAGCAAGGCAGTAATATTCAGTCGCATGTTTTTCATATTTCATTATGCAAACAACAGCAACAACAACAACAAAGCAGCAACATCAGCAACAACGCAACACTGATAACTGCAACTACAACGAAACAACAATATCAATGAGACAAAATTTAAGATCGTTATGCGAAAATAATTCATGTTTAATCAAATTAACAGCCGAAGCATGCATTGATGCTCAAGAAATAGCAACCCCTTTGATTTAAAAGATCTAAAAACATTGAACACCACATGCTGAAAGATATTAAAAAGGCATACATTTCACAGAATAAACATCGAATACTTCTTTTTGTGATACCGAAAATGCTTGCTGCAAACAGTTTTTGTCCAAAAGTAAATCTCAAATTAATTTAAATATTCTTGTAGCAAAGAGTGATGAAAATCCAGCCAGTAGTTGCCACAGAAACTGACACAATGCCTACCTAAAACTTTTTAGAGTGAGAGAAAGAGAGACAGAGAGCGGGGGATAGAGAGACGTGGAGGCAGAGAAGGAAAGAGAAAGACAGAGGGAAACAAAAGAAAGAGCCAGACAGAAATAGAGAGAGACAGGCAGAAGGAGACAGAAAGAGAGAGAGCTAGACACAGAGAGAGAAAGACAGAGAGTGAGATAGAGAATGAGAGAGATGGAGAAAGAAAGGGAGGGGAAGAGGTAATTCACAAGATAGTGACGATCATTGGTCTTTTCCCCCATAAAATACGCTTAACGAGAACACATATATCGGAAAAATCAGAATTCTAACAGATAGAAATACCGCATTCAGGCGTGCACAACACCCCAAGCGTAGTATAAGTTCTGTTTAGTTAGCTTCTTGGTAGAAAAAAAATGAATAAAAGGAATCAACTTTTATTTTCGAAGTCAAACTCTCTAGACTTTAATTCCAGATGCTTGACCGATTAAAAGAGATATTAAGCAATTATACCTGATATACCAAAAAAAAAAAAAAGAAAAAAAAGAAAAGAAAAGTTATTGCTGTAGCTTTTTTATTATTTTAAAAAGATATCTTTCCACAGAAAATGATATCTACCTTAGCATTTCGATGTTGCGAAACTGTTTGTGCGAGTCTTCAATATTGCATTGAAAAAGTATTTCTCCTGCGTGGTGCCTTGTGTGACTCTGGTCACTAAAAATACAGAGTAACCAGCAATGAGATTTTTTTTTTAAATTGAAGGTACAAAACTACAACTGAAGACGCTTGTTACAAAGCATGAAAATAATCCCATTTAACTTTATTAGAATTTCTATACAAGGCAATGCAAGATAGTTGTGTATGTAAAAATAGTAAGATACAACAAACACTTATTCTTTAGGAAAGTTAAAAATCAGTTAAAAATTTCTTTGAAAAGGAGAAAAGAAAAATGCATCCTTATTATACTTTGATGGTGGGTGTGATTATGTTTCTTTTCACAGCCCGGCACCGGGCAGATATACCGAGGTATGTCGTGATCCACTAAGATATGATATATCAGAGAATTTCTCCTCGTAAATGTTACGTCCTTCTCATCTTCCCCAGAGCATTTGTAACATACCCAATATCAATTTCTTGTGAAGAGAAAGACATACATTTATGTTATTGTAAAGAAAAAATGAAGATCATAAAAGAGATAAAACTATAAAGTAGTGGGTATAGCAAAAACCTCTAATAGCCATTTGAGTTCCAATACCTCTATACGGAATTTATTTAGTGCTACGCAGAATTTATACAATAAAGGGTGCATGCACATTAAAATGTGCGAACTGGATATTTGACCCTTTTGATATACTAATAAGATGACTGTGAAGAGAAGTACTAGCAGTGAAATTGTTGTCCCAATGCCTGCATGTTTTTTTTGGCTTGGATAGGATTCAAAATTTCTTAACAAAAGTTTTGCTCTTGCCTGCAATTGCATGGAAGATAGAAATGAATGAATAAAATAGAAAAACTCATAAAAAAGTTTTAAAAATATGCAAACCAAGGTGGCAAACATACGCACACATCAACATTTCAAAAGAAGATCCTCATAACATTTAAATTACGATTTCTATGTTGTTATCATGGAGGCAGAGAAAGGATTAAGAAAAAAAATTTGAAAATGCTTGTGCTTTCTAAGATGTCAATTTAAGCAACAAGAAAAATGCTTTGGTTTTGCTGTTCAATGACTAGTACAAAAGAGAGAGAGAGAGAGAGGTTCGAATGAACTGGGCATCAAAACTGTGGAAAGAATAAAGAAAGAAAGGGGAATGTAAATTTTTTATATAAAAAATTCCTAAAAGCTTGTACAGGTAAGGTACGTTGCATACAATGTTTATATATATATATATATATATATATATATATATATATATATATATATATATATATATATATCTGTGATAAATTCCTGTTGATAAGAATATCTAACCATGAACATCTTTATTTCTAGATTGCATGTAATACTCCAAAGCACGGAAGGCCATTTTAGTAACATAACTCTATGTCATGAATTAAACACACGCGTTTTGGCATCAAAGAGTTGTCAACTTTAAAAAGTGGCAAATTGTCAGACACTAACAAGTTGGAAAACACTGCCCAGTTTAGTAGTATGAGGCAATAGGTTCAAACTGTTGCAATCGATTTTAATTTCTTGGCCTCAAGCTTCACACCACCGTAAATATTAACCTGTCTAAATCTGGCCAGAGATAATTTACTTTGCTTTGATAAAGCATATAGCATTGAGTCAGCACAACCCTAACTTAATGCTTAAAATATTTAAAGAAAAAAAAGTGTATATCTAAATAGAAAAAATGAACTAAGCAGTCTGGCTGTCACTTTTACAAGGTTTGGTGTTTAATGCACTCCAATGTTTGGTCCTCTTCAAATTGGATAATACATAGGGCCTAATCACGTAATTTGTGTGTGTGTGTGTAATATGCAGAAAACAGTTAGGGCATTCTTCAGCTCTAGCTGCAGATACATTTTGAAAAGGCGGACTTTAAATATTTGTAAAAGAAAATAAAACGTGAGTTTCAATGTTGCAATGTAGATCCAGAAGAGATTTTCTTTTTAACGTTACTGTCTTAAAATGCTCTTTAAATAATCTTGATTGAGAATTTTTTTTTCTTGTTTTTTTGTTTTGTTATGTTCTTAAATCGGGAATGGAATCAGTGTTGACATTTCACGCCGTTTAGATGTTTGAAAAATCTCACCTGACTTTGTAGGCTCTAAACACTGGTGTAGCCTGAAATTAAAAAATATATATTTTATATAGAGATATAGAATTGATTATAAATCTAGATCAGATACTATATTTTTTAAATATATAGATCTACGTCGATTGTTTCAAATCATTTCTCAGCAGGCCTTTTCCAGAAGAATAGATACGGTAAATATGAAATATTTTTCTTCTCTTAAAATTTTTTTATATTATTACATGGTTCTTACGCTGAAAATAATATAGCCCTTTTTGGCTGGAAAGTATTAGAACGTAGAAATTTTGGCCTTCTCACCCTTTCATATCAGCATATTTTCAGCTTCTGTTTTGTTATTTTTTCTGTTTTTACACAAATCTAATCCTACAACATAAAAGTTTTGCTTGCTTCCTCTCAATTAAAATTAAAACAAATTATGCGCCAGTAAGCATGATCATTTCCAAAGGAACCGAATGCCTTTTTTTATATCACCCATTCAAGGGAGCTGAATAGCCTCACAGTTACCCATTATGCCTATATATTAACGTGGCGCAGTAGCTGCACAAAGATTAGAGCTTCAGAGGCCGCAGGAAAAGAAATGCACTGGTAATGGAAAACAAACTATTGCACAATTTAGAGATTAAAAACAATAAAATAACAGGACTATGATGATCTCATATAATGTTCCTGTGATTAAAGTCCTGCAAACCATATTTTAATACCTCTCTTTTGCTGTCATATTTGTCCACGAAGAAGAAATTAATAGATACTTTACAAGGATATGGAGCTAAATTTAAGCCCCTCAGTCGCATGCTTAATCATGCAAGAGGTGACATGTTCGATTCCTATCTGGGCTCAAAAGGATTATTTTCAATTCAGTAACAATTGGGAAGCTTGATCTCTTATGACTCAGAGTCAGTTTAGCCCTTCACTGCTTACAAATGATGGTAGCTCTTAGGGAATTCCAATTCAGACTAGATTAAAAGGAACCTTTCTAGAAACAAAAGACATCAGAATTGCCAACCAGTGTGTGTGTGTGTGTGTGTGAATTTTCAGCAGGAATACGAGTGTTGCAGTTACTAAATTGGCGAATAACAAAATGACACATCTCCTCCTGAAATATCCGTTATCAATAACAAAAATTGCAAGAATCATAAAAAAAAATTATGTTCGATTAATGGAGCATCATAGTTAAGTAATGTTTGACTCACAACAGTAACACGAAAAGACTAGAGAAAGAGTCTCATCCTTTAGGTATGAGGTTGATATGTATCTAGCGAATAAGTCTCAGAATGATCACCTAGCTAAGAACGTTCCCCCTATAACAACAATCACCCCTGAATGCAAAATTTATGGGTTTTTCTTTTTTAATACCACTGGTAATAAGACAGATTGAATTGGTAACATGAATTGTAAAAAATACAAAGTGATGACATGATAATTTTCAATCTTTCAAAAACGTACCCAGGGTCCTTTGCTTTTCCTCTGGAGAGATTCGATGCTCAGCATTATCATCCTTTATGAGGTTTTCCATGACCTCTGAGAAGAAATAATGAATCTTAGTATTATCATCATAGGTTTAACAGCTTTAACGTATTGCTCGGTCATATTTACATCGAAGAGAGTAATGTTCCTAGAGTAAATGCATATATTTAAAAATTGCAAGGAAGCTATATACTCAACAGCAGTAATAAAAACACGCATGATACATACATTTGCCATATGAACCAGAGATTAATTTCAAGATAGACCCCCTTGAATTCTCCCTTAAGAGGTTGACATCTGTTTCCTTATCATAAGAGTTACTAAAATCACTAAATGTCTAAAATTAAAATGATGCTAATGCATAGGAATAGATAAATAAAGATAGCAGCCGAAAAACAAAACAATAAAAACATTAAAGAATGGAAATAGGAAACATGAAAAACAAATCTTTTGACTTAATGAAAAAAGAAAAGAATGGATACATACAGACTCAATTTTCCTCCAACATGAACTATCCAAAGAAAATAATTTTGTGCTCAGCTGGTAGTGAAAAGTTTCTTGTCTAGAAAATTGTTGAAAGCATTGGATAACAAAAAAAAAATTATCAGAAGTGAGCATTGTATTTTATATAGCACAATTTATGAAAGTAAAGTGTCGAAAAAAGTTTCAAAATGTGTCATTCGTTTAGTCTTAGAAGAACCCGGTACAAACTGCAAGAGCGATGCATTCTTTTCACGGAAACGATATAAGTTTTAATGAATTAGACTTCTAGAAAAAAAAAACTGATGATTTTAACGAACTAAAGACTAAATATTTAGTAGAGGAAAGAAAATTCCATTCCAATAAAATGGTGTATCCATCCATAAAATTGAAGGGTTATTTTTTTCTCTGATGAAAGATTGGTATTGAAAATAGACACGAGATAATAAAAACGAAGCCCAGAAACTTACCCTTTGAAGCAAAAGCAATCCGCAACAGGTGATCCATTGGTCATCTCCACATTGGCATCGGCGACTCCATCATGGCTTGTTGATGCTGCAGATTGTTGACTTTGTTCTGACTTGACTTTTGATTTTGTTGCAACTGTAAAAACCAATAAAAAAAAAGTTTAAAATTCAACCCATTTAGTAGATTGAAGGAGAAACAGAGCACCTTTCAAAGTGAAATTACTTTCCTAACATATTCTATGATGCATTTTGACAATGTGGATTTTTGTTTTTTTTTGTT
>BLXT01000127.1:47490-57581 GCA_019648995.1 Plakobranchus ocellatus | reverse complement strand
CTCTCTCTCTCTCCACTCTTTCTGTTCAAGACATTGCACAATATTAAAAACTATTGACTGGCAAGGAAGAGAAGCAAGTTGGTAATATCACATCAAATCAAATCCTCACATTCAAAGAGGAAAGAAGCAAAGAAAAAAAGCAAACAAAATCACTTAAAACATTGCAACAAAAATTGGATTCAAGCTTAATTTTTGTACAAAGAGAGCACCACAAATTAGCTCATAGCCAAACTAATAATAAACCTTCCTTTTGAATAAGCAACATGTAACAAGAAGCGAAAATGAATGTATTGTATTGGACCAGACAAACAAGACTTTGTATGTGAAACAAATCAATAAATAGGCATCAACAAAGGAATACACAGGTATTCATGATCGTGCAAAGAAAAACATGTCAAAGATTGACATTTCCAGTTAAAGTTCAACTAATGATCATTTTTTGTCTTTACTAATATTTTTGGGAATTAATTATTTTTATGATCCAATATCTTCCAAATATTTGATCTCTATAATTGTCCTTCTTAATTGAAATTCTTACTATATTGCCCTGAAACCAAAATGACTGATTCGAATGATGCAGTAAGCTGACTTTTAATCTTTCACTAACACATATTTTGTTTTCCTCAAAGCTTTGAAACAAAAATAACCAAAATTGCTAATGTAGATTCTGTGAGAAGATAAGGGAAGCAATCTGGGTTTATCAAGCACAAGTCAAACTTTGGATATAATGAGCTGTGAACAATGACGTACACGTTTATAATTTTCACTTTAATAGTAAAAAACAATATGTTTCTATCCCAGTTTAGTCAGTACATGTTGTTATGCAAATAAAACAATTGGTCTTGTAATACTTTTTTTTGAGTCAATCATAATTTTTAAAAAAAGATCTGGGATAAAATCATCCACAGCAACTTGTATCTCATAATCTGGTTGCCTCACATATCCATGGTCTTGGGCACAAACCCTGTAACTCCAGAAAGACTAATTTTACAGAATTTTCTCAAAAAAAAAAAACCAAAGGACTTAAAAAGTTTGATCACGTGACTGTTTAACATCAGACCTCATTTAGGTAAGTTCATACAAACCAACTACTAAAATATAGGGAAATTTCGAGTTACTGCAAACTCTTTAGCCGACCCTTTGCTTGAACGCTCTCCTTAACAAAATATAATTTATGCCCGCATGATTTGGCTTTTCCATGTGAACCCTGTCATGTTGCTTTATTTATAATCCACTCTTTAGAGAAATGATTAGGCCTAAAATCCAAGGTTTGAAAGGTTAAAAAATTTTTTTTTTCTAATCTAAAACGTGACTGGGTTGCATGGAAAATCTGTGGCTCTCTAGGCAACAACACACTGATATGCACTGATCTAAACCCCGACTGGATTGCATTGATTAACCTTTGGCTCTAGAGGCAACAGGATTCTGATATACTACAATCAAAACCCTGACTAGATTACATAGATAACCTGTGGCTCTCTAGGCAACAAGCCACTGATATGCACTGATCTAAACCTGGATTGCACAGACAACCTGTGGCTCTCTAGGCCACAAGCCACTGATATGCACTGATCTAAACCCTGACTGGATTGCACAGACAACCTGTGGCTCTATTGGCAACAAGCCACTGATATGCACTGATCTAAACCCTGACTGGATTGCACAGACAACCTGTGGCTCTATTGGCAACAAGACACTGGTATGCACAAAGTTCATATATGAGAAGCAGCTTCTCTGGGTGGAATCAAATTACAAACAAGAATCACAAAATGGGAAAAAATCCAATGATCTAAACAGTCTTAACATCTGTTGGAGACTTAAGATGTTACCATTGCAATTTTTTACTGATAAATTTTAACAATGCTTGTGATACTCATGCTTCAAATTTTGAGTTGGAAAACAAGTTTATGGTCCTTATTTGCCTTCAAAATAAACTAATATGCCTTTTTGCTAGGATCTTTCTTTCTACTCTTCTTCCTTAGAAATTATACAAGAGAACTTTGCCTGAGCTGAAAAAGAAAAGCATGAGAGACAAATTTAACTCTTTTAAAGACAAAGGATACAACGACATTCTCATAAGAAAACATATTATCAATATATCATACTATCAATACGCACTCTCAGTCATGATTTCTCTTTTGAATAAATAGAAAATTACCGCAAAGAGGGCAAATGGTTAGTTTATGCATCTTTCATTCAAGATTGCAAGATTGCAACACTATTTTTTGTAGCCAGTTGATTTCCTTTACAGTCATCATAGATTGCTCATGACATTTTGAGTGAATCAACTAATGACTCTTTCATATTAGAATATTTGAATTATCAAAAGGAAATTAAAAAACAAAACATGTATTTTAAACATGATTATACTCACATGTTGGTAATAATCTTTCCTGAAAATAAAATTACAATTTTGGCAAGATTACATATGACAGAGAGGTACAAAAATTTTGTGACAGCCAGAATTTTTTTTTCGAAGACAAAACCCATAAAATAGAAGCTTTGTCTAGTCTCAAATAAGTCAAGTCTCAGTGAAATCTTTGCTTTAATAGTAAAAAATATCCAGCTTTGAAAGAGTTCTCTAGAGATTTGATTTTTAACTGAGTAATGTACATTTTTCATTGGTCTTCAATCTGGCTGTAATTTGACTCAGAGAAACTGCTACACACACTTCTATGAATTTGTATGTTGCACAGTCTCTCAACAGATCTGAAATTATAGAGATTTGCATTACAAATGAAACAATTTTGATTCTCTACCAACTACATGTTGGAATAGACTGAATTCTGATGCGTGCTTTGTGATTTTCTTATCGAACCATTATTGACGTAGGGATAGCTGTCGATGTCATCTAAGCTGTTGTGCTTGGCTAAATTGCCATTGGAATGGTGGTTCTCTGGAATGTTGTCACCATGGAAGTCATAACTGGTAGGGGACTAGAAATACAAAGCAGAATTAAATGAATTGCTTTAAAAAGTGCATATGATCTTAAACTATCTTTTGCGCATCTCCTCCTCCTCTTCTTCCTCCTCCTCTACACCTTGCCTCCCTTTTTTTATCATCATCATGGTCATCATGCTATTGCATAGCTGTTTTCAGTGTTGTTGTTCTTGAAGCCCTTGCTGCTTATGTTATTTTACTTTAATATTAAGCCCTTTGTTAAAGCTACTGTGATTACTGCATAGACTGTTTTTTATCTTCATGATTTTTCAAGTTGAAATCATGTTCTATGCTTTAACTTTTAATCAGGTAAGAACGATAAGAATTGCCTGTCTTACCCTTGGTGAAGAGGAACAGGAATAGTCCAGTGTTAATATTGGGTCAATATCACGATTCTTGTTGCGCCCTACGCAAAGAGAGACAAAATAGGGTTTTTTTTGTAATGTATATGTTCATGATTGAAAAGATAACCAAGTGGAAAGTTAGTCCTATAAAAATATCACACCTATTAAAGCTTTGACGGTCTAAAATGTTTACATTTGCTTTGATGCAAGTTTAGAACAAAAAAATAGCTCAACTTTAAAGTATATCTACATTATTTAAATCTCATTTTTCTCTATTTTTACTCCGATTCCATCAGATACATTATTTCAGCTACTTCTTCATAATTATGTACTATGTTTGTCTTAGCTAAAAGTTGCTAATACTTTTTACCATAAGAATTGCAAATTCAAGAAGCTAATAATTAAATGATGTCAAAAATGGTATGATACAAAACCTCAGTACTTCGTTTTATGTTTTTTTAACATATATTGCAAAAGCCATAAGTCATAGAACACACAAAGTACATATATAAATATAGCAATAATAATCTTACAGATAATGTCAATTAAGTTCTATAATGTATTTCACATACTAGCTATAACATTTTTCTTCTATAACATATATGCTAGTTAGAACATTTCTCTTCTATAATACACTTGACCATTTGTGTACCAAGAGTTAATCATTTGCCACATTATTACTCACCTGTGGCCAGCGACACGATGCCACCGACTATCATTGACACAAGGATGGCCAGAGTGGAGTAATGCAGGTAAGACAGATACAGGTGAGAACTGCCACCTCCGTCACTGGAACTGTCATTGAAGAAGAGACAAATCAAAACATGTTTTCATATTATTTTAGTGTTCATTAAATGGTGCAATTCTTTATATCAGAATTTATGAGAGTATAACTT
Organism: Plakobranchus ocellatus; assembly: GCA_019648995.1. NCBI lineage: Eukaryota > Metazoa > Mollusca > Gastropoda > Plakobranchidae > Plakobranchus > Plakobranchus ocellatus. The sequence continues at coordinate 53,401 of BLXT01000127.1, read as the reverse complement.
TTACTGAAGATTTAGCAGATTTTTTAGTTTAAAGGAGTATGAAATAAAAACTATACAGCATTCCGGCCAACATATTCTTTTTGTTTAAAAAAATTATTTTGGTTTAGCCAATTTGGTTTAAAGAGATTCTACTGTATTTGAATAAATAGATATTCAAAGTTTGATTTACATTAAGCTCTTCAAAATTCATTTTGAAAAATTATTCAAGAATCAACCGCAAGGACTAAATAAATGTACCTTGAAGTGAATATAATATTAGTGTTAGAAAATTTTAGGTATGTCAATTTTCAATAATATTAAGGCCACTGGTAGAAAATGACAAGAATTTCGCATGTTGAGATGAAAATGAAAGATCTAAAAAATTTGTTTAGCTTTTATAAAGAATTCTGTACAGATGATATTGTTTGAATAGTAAAGAATTAACAAATGAGGGAAAATCAGATGAAAAGTAAAGTGATTTGAAAGGGATAGTTTGGTTTGTGATTTGTTGCTAGACATAAATCTCTTTGAAACTTAATATTTTGGTATGTCTAAAAATGCATTATAAATTTGAAATTTTCAAAATAATAGATTATTATGGCTTTATAATCTCCACAGTTACATAATTACATAAAAAAAAAAGCCAAGAGCACGTAGCTTGCATAGGGACTCAAAACTGAAGCTCTCTGGTTAGCAAAGTATCCTGTATATCTTATGAGCAGGAAATCCATTTTATACAAAACTAAAGTGATTTTTTTCAAAATTTCAAGCATACAAAAAAAGTAAAGATGTATGATTTTTTTGGTTTGATTTAGATTGACAACATAACTATAATTACAAAATATTCATCTTTCATAATTTGAAAGAAACTGGTAAAATAAAAATGCTATCTCTTTTCCATTTCAATTGGAAATCTGAACATTTTTTTTTTCATGCCATTCATCTTTGATCCAATTGATATTTGACACGTTTCATATTTCTACCTTGAAATTCCTAATTACTTGCCATTCAGCCAACTCTTTTGTTATAACCATAAGTACTATAGTATGTGTAGTCTGACTACAGAATGAGATGCTGCCAGCAGAAATATGTGTCATAAATAAAATCACAGTTGTTATAATGATCTTTTCCATCCAAAATTCCTTCCTGACCTTTTGGGCAGTCTTGCAGTGTTTGGTACAATTCAAAACCTACCGATGGGGCTCTCTCTAGGACATATAAAAGTTTTTCCATGACTAAGTTTTGTGCAAAACCTCATATTTTGTGGTGATGATACACATATAATATCAAGCATTGCTGACATACTCTATGGTGGAATTTCCATAGCCAGCAGTTGTCATGAGGCTGGACAATGAATCCATTGCCGTGGTGCCAGTCACATTGTCTATCAAGCAGCCATCTATGCGGTACGGCAGGTCACTTTTGGGTGGAGGGTTAAACACTGGATCAATACCAAAATACAGGCAGACAACCAGCGAGGACAGCAGCCCTGCACCTGCACCCTGTATAGTGAAGGAGAAAAAAAAAAAAAAAAAGAGAGTTTGAAGGAAAATGTTGGATAGAGAATGCCATCCAAATCATAATAAAGCTTTTTGGTGGCTGCTCTGCAACCTTCATTTGTTGCCTTTCTAATGCTTCATGATGTCCCTCTGCCAAAAGCATAGTCTTAATTTGCACAGAACCAATTTGAGACCATTGTTTGAGAATTCAATGTCAGAAATGCGGTTCTTGATAACAGCTCAAGTAAAGTACAATTTTTCCTTCTGTATAATCTTTTAAAAAAAACTCACAAAAAAAGGACAAAAAAAAAACCAACAATAAAACCTGTAACTTGTCTAAATCTTGCCACTTCAATATAATTAACTCTTTGCGTAGTTTATGAAGCGTTCGTGTCAACACATTTCTTAAAAGGGGCATAACTCTTTGTTCCCTGAAATCTCAATGCCTTAAATGACTTGTAACCCTTGCCTTGTTGTTTGTGTAATTATAGTTTTAATGCAAGTGTAATACCAATATTTTCCATGCAGGAAGTCTCTATTGAAAGATAGCTACTTAAATAGAGTCTGAGCCAAGTGTTCCTCAATACTAAACTCTTCTTATCACTGTATTGAGTAGAACTATAATTTTAATATCTCTTGCCTGTGAAGTGATAATCTTAATATTTTTTTTTTTTAATGAAATTTAAAAAGAAAACAAAAACAATTAAAAAAAAAACCCTACCAGTTCATATTGAGTTTGTTCAATACACCACATTATTCTCACAAAAATGTTCCTCTCATTTCTGACAAAGTTGCTTTACATCAGCAATTTTAATAATGATTTTCATACAGAGTTTGAGAGTTACCAGAGTATGTGCTCTAACATTGTTGCTCCCATTTAAGATTAATTATTGCAATGACTGATTCACTTGAATAAAAAGATATCACTGGTCTACAATTCCAATCAAATTGGATTTTCGAAAAAGGCACCCAAGAAACTAAATAACTTTATTTGTAACACTCTTTTGGTGAAATGTTTATTTTCTAGCTGTTCATTTTGTGACAGTTTACAATAAAATATTTTGGATAAAATGGTTTATTTATTGGGCTCACCCAGCTGTTGATCCATGGTATAAAAATCCCATTCATGATCAAGCCCAGAAGGGGACCTCCCACCATTCCAAACACACTGAAGGAGATGGAGAGAGCTGTCTTACCCAGGACGTCAGCCAGGTAGGCTAGGATGATGGTCAGCCCACCATAGAGAAGTCCTGAGGATTCAAGAGATACAGTCTTGTCATGATACAAGAGTGGTTAAAGAGAAAAATGGAAGAGATTAAAAAAAAGAGAGGGATTGATAGACGGAGAGAGAGAGAGAGAGAGACAGAGAGACAGAGACAGAGACAGAGAGAGAGAGAGAGAGAGAGAGAGAGAGAGAGAGAGAGAGAGAGAGAGAGAGAGAGAGAGAGAGAGAAAGGCAGTTCAAAGATTTACATCTTTTTAAACAATCAAAAGTAGAGACACTCTTGTGTTCTCTTTGCGAGACAAATCAATTTTTGAAAAAATATGTTAAATAGACTGGTACTGTGATATTATATAATTCATACTTTCCTCGCAAGTTCAACCTCAATTCCATCACTCTAAATAAATCTTTTTCTAGTTTATTTGAAACAAAATAGTGCAGGCAATCAGTTACTAAATCTTTAATGTTTGTTCCATCTCTGACTGTTCCATGCTTTTATTATGCTTTGAAAGCTAGAGAACCACCCCTGCTAAATAAAGAGCATTTATTGACAGTGTAAAGTCAATGAGCAATACTGCTCTTCATTTTTGGTTAAGGCCGAGATCTAGCAGAAGATATACTTAACAATCAGGGAAAGCACATTACAAGTCTATTCTCATTTTTTAAGATTTTTCAAAAATTATATTGGGTAAGCCAAGCAGTGATGGCCCTTCTTCTCTCCCTTCCTCCCCCCCCTGTTCAAGTCAAGCTGCGTATATCAACTGTGATTTCCTGTGACTTTTTAAATATTTTGAATACTAGAAGAGGAGTTGGGGAAAGTGGATGTGTTTCACTAGTATTACATCACTTGCCAGTTTCACAAGAAAACCTGCATTTAGCTACAACGACAAAAGTGGCTTTGTTGTTAGAGAAGTTGCAGGTTCTACAGGAATGTGTGGGTTCCAGCCTGCTACTGGTACTCAAGTATGCAGTGGCCAAAAGAGTCCGCCATGCACCAAAAGGCTACTCGAGAGAAGCAAACATGTATTTAGCAAGCAAAAGTTATACCTAAAACAACAGTTATCAAAGTCGATGCCCTCTTGGTCAGTTCTATGCTTTTGTGTTTGTAAATTGGTCGCACTACATCCTCCAGTGTGACAGCAGCCAGGGAATTCACACCAGATGAAACCGTACTGTTCAGAAAGAAAGAGTTTACTAGTTTTCATGTTTGATCAATGTGTTTATGGCCTATACACATCGTATGATTTTGATAATTAAAAATCATAAAGGTCAAAACATGTTTTTGCATGATATGGAGATGACAGTCTCTCCTGATTCTTTGATGATATGCCACTTAAAGTTTTACAAAGTTTTAATAAATTTATTTCCAATAATTAATCCAAAGGCCCAAGGTTGTAATAAGCTGGCAATCCTTTAATCTTTTCCCTTTAGAACAATGAATGTTGAGATTTTTGGTTTGTTCCTTTGTTTGTTTGTTTGTTTTTTTGTTTGTTTGTTTGCTTTTGTTTTTAGTTTTTTCACAATACCTACATGAAACACATTTAAAGATATTGATGTTTCCTAGCTTGCTTTAACTCATACCCAGTAATAAACTGGTCCTTTTGACTAGCATGATTCAATCATGAAACTCGTTCAAAAAGTGTCTCAAACCACAGCTTTCATATCTCAGTATTTGAGGTTTTGAAAATCTCTTGTAATTCCTTCATCTGAGCTGCCTCTCGGCTAAAAAGTGCGGGAGATAAAGCTTGCCCTATACTCAGAAACTGATATTGCCTATTGCTGGAAGTGATTGTGATGAAAAACTGCCTCATCAAACCTGTTACTTGAGACATCAAATACATTTTGACTCATTGCAAGAATTTGTGATGAGGCCAGTCCGAATAAGGCCAGTGCTGCATATCAAAGTTTCCAGGAAAATAAAGTTTTAAGTTGCTTTTTTTTTTCTTCTTAAAATGCACCTTCTTGAAAACCTCATATCCATGGCAGGCATATCAAACCAGTGAGGTATTTTCTGTGTGAAGGGGCTTCAGAGGTTTGATATGCCTGCCATTGATATCTTGGGTCAGAATCAACATAGTTTATACACTTTTCAATACTACAAAGCTCATAGAATGAAGTTTCATGCTCGTTTTATGATCGATTCATTTATGGCCATTGTTTTGCCAAAAACACCATAGGAACCATATGTCAGACATAGTTTTTAGGTGGTACTAACGAAAATTTAGAACCTGCATCTAAACTCTTGTAAAATAGCTTTGGTAATTTTGGGCTGATTGCGTAAAAATTGGCAAATGCTAAAAGGGTTGGAAATGTTAAAAATATAACCTTCCACCACAACTGGAGTGCTTTGGAGACACTTGTTTTTCCCCAATGGTTTGCTGTTGAAAGTTTACCTGATGGAAGCACTGAAAATGGAAGCCACAAACAGGCCTGGAAGACCGGGGTAAGATCTCATCGTTTCCAGCACAAACAAGGGCAAGAGCTGATAGCGGCAACCGTGAAACAGGTCAAATAAGGATGAGTATATAGGAGAGATTGAACAATAAACACAAAGCATATTAAATAAAGCAAAGGTCGTGTAGGTATATATCTCACCTCAATTACTCCTGTGAAGTGAATCGAACTTGCAGTAAGTGGAAAACAGTTTGAAACATTCCATTTTTTCAATTTCTTAAAAACAAGCCACAGTTTTCATTTGCTTCATTTCACACTTTATGCCCCATCACAATATTTCTTGACTATCTTTTTCTTCAGATATATTAAAAGACAAGAAAAGAGTTTATCTAAGTACAGCATTAGGACTATTTCTCCATTCCTAGAGCAATTTTTATTACTAATTATTTGATATGCATTCACAGGTTAAAGCACAGAAATGTATCATATTCCTTGAAATCCCACAGATTATAAATTAAAAATCATTAAAACCTTAAAGTTTGAAAGGCTCTCAATCAAAGCACAGATCACATATGACTTTGTTTCACTCACTACATAAGGCTGTTAACTTTACATTTTACAATTCCTCTAGTACAGTCTATGTTAACCTTTCCTTCATTTGGTTACTTTTTAAAAAAATGAGCATTTCAGGTGCCCTTATGTGAATGCCATTATAAAATTACTTGACTTGATCATCTTAGATACCTGCCTGCCTCAATAACTTATATGACATAAGCGCCTCTCTCTCTCTCTCTCTCTCTCTCTCTCTCTCTCTCTC
>BLXT01000117.1:91268-102331 GCA_019648995.1 Plakobranchus ocellatus | reverse complement strand
AACGGGATCAGCAGTAACAGTATCAGCAGTAACAGGATCAGCAGCAACAGGATCAGCAGCAACAGGATTAGCAGCAACAGGATCAGCAGCAACAGGATCAGCAGCAACAGGATCGCACCAATACAATAGTTTGGGGATTGCTCGAAAGCTTGATATTCTTAATAGAGCACTTGAAGTTTAATATCAACTCGTTTCATGCCTCATGATGTTTCATAAGCGAATAGAAATGTGGCATAACTATAACACAGGGAATCGAGATTATAACTCTTATTAAGCTACGAAACGCGTGAGGGTGCCATAAACAAGTTGATATAGTGAAAGAATACAACCACCAACTCAAACTTATTACAAACAAATTAAACAACGCATAGTATACGTGACAACGTTGCTCCCTCAAGGTTTTATCAAGTAAAAATGTGATGACCATGAAGATCACAAATACAATTTATAATATTGCAAAATTAAATTCAGCAATTATTTCTGGACAAAAGAAAAACCATTATTATGAATTGTAATTTTTAAAAATGAAATGTTTACTCTGAGATAAATACTGATATTACTTACAGTTTGAGCCCATGAGCGTTTCTTGCGGTTTTTTTCTTTCAGTATTATACCGTGGCTTTTGGATTTATTTATTGATAAAGAGAAAATCAAAATTTTTGTATGCAAATACAATTAATATATTTGGATATAATTTAAATTTGAATACCTTTTTTCGCAGAAAAAAAAAACTTTGAAGAAAACATTTATGACACTCAATACTACCAAAATGAGCAGCTAAAACGTTCTACGTTAATTAAGAGCAGTTTCCTTGGTTTAATCAGTAGATATGTGGCCATTTCTTTTTTAATTTTAATCGAATAACAATTTCAAGGTAACATGTTTACCAAAGAAAAAAAAAACCCAGAAAATGAGTAAGCTTTTATTGGTTTGTCTGGCAAATAAAACTTTAGGAGCTGTAAAGAATATTAAAGACCAGTGCTTTATCCATTTACGTTGTCGCGATTGTTAGTTTTACCGCCAGTTAGTCTCTCTCATTTTCTATGTCAATCTCTCTCTCTCTATGTCTGTTCTTGTTTGCAGTATTTCTTCTTCATTTAACTCATTTCCTTTAATCTCTTTGCATATTAGTACATTAATGTCTTCGCTCTTAACCAATTGTCTTTTCAGCGCCTCGTGCGTACATACATATAGACGTTTTAATTTATGTTATTTATGTATTCCCCTTTATTAAAATATAACAGGGCTTTACTCTTTATCTTTAACATTACCACAATTATGTGTCGCGACGTGTTCATGTAGGTCTTTTCTTTATTCACCCCTAGAACAATCCAAGTGAATGCACCAGCAACCTTCAACATCCAGCAGGCAACGAATGTCGCGATTGGAGGGAATATAATTATTCAAGGTCAGCCGGTTCATCAAGGACATGGTGAAGGAAGTGATGAAGAGTCCACTGAGGAAGAAACAGCCCAGCAGGAAAGTGACGATGATATTTAGACCCGCCATACTCACGTGGTATGGACCGTTCTGTGTATAATATTTTGAAGATGATTAAACCAACTTTCCATGATTCAATGCGCCAAGTGAATTATCATTGTAACTCTGCACGGTTTGTGAAAAGGAAGAGTCACTAAGGAGATTATGCTTTCCTGTTAAGACGTTATAGGAGAGAATGCCGGGACGAGAGCAGTCAACATTACAACTGACAAAACAACACAAACTAGTTTTGAACACTTTAAGCTTATTGATTTTGTTTTGCGCTCCTTGAAGGAAACAGGTTTACGTTTACGTGGAAAAAAAACTCTCGATATCAGCTTGTTCCTATTCAAATTCTGATGCTCTTCCTGTAATCTTTGCAAATGGGTTGATTTATTTCTGAGTGTACATGTTCTAGCATTTTGCTTCCCTTTATCAATTCATTGGTATCCAACTACTGACACTGTTCCTGTAATCTAATTAAATTGGTTGATTTATTTATGAATGTACATATCTTAGCATTTTCCTTCCCTATATCAATTCATCGGTAGCCCTTACTGATACTGTTCTAAAAAACTTTACAAATGGGTTGATTTATTTCTGAGTGTACAAATTTAAGCGATTTGCTTGTCTATATCAATTCATTGGTATCCATTACTGATGTGATACTGTTTCTGAAAATGTTACAAATGGGTTGATTTATTTCTGAGTGTACATATTTAAGCTATTTGCCACCCTATATCAGCGGCTTGGAAATTAACGAGAAATATCATTCCTACATTTTTTATACATGGTTTTATTTATTCTGAAAGCACAACATTTTGAAATCCGTAATGTTTAACGCTGTGTCTTTAGTGCGAATTGATATGCTTTTTGCGTTACTTTATAATATAATTAAAGTAATGAGAATGCACTGCAGTTTCTTCATTTTTTTTCAGGATATATGGATATGCATAGTATGTCATATTTTGTAAAACTGGTGATGGCAACATATCAGGAATCTACAACAAAAGTAAGAACAGTACATGGGCGAACTGAAAGCTTTCAAATTGAAGTTGGACTCCACCAAGGATCAGGGCTGAGTCCTTTCCTATTTGCCATAGTGCTGGACACCATAAGCGCAGAGATGAGAGAAGGATTGCCAAAAGAACTGCTGTTTGCCGATGATCTGGCAGTAATAGCCGAAACAGAACAAGATCTACAAAGGCGATGGATCATATGGCAAAAGACAATGGAGGCTAAGGGGTCTGAAAGTAAACACGGGAAAGACAGAGGTAATGGTCAGTGGTAAAGGAGACGAAAGGATAGTTATAAGAGATAAGGAGGGAGAAACACTGAATCAGGTGCAAAAGTTCAAATACTTGGGATTGATGTTGGGAGAGAAAGGTGGATCGATGCTGGCAGTACGAGCAAGGGTAAAAGCGGCTTGGGAAAAGTGGAGGGAGATAGGGCCAGTGATAGGAGACAAGAAAATGCCTAGGAAACTGAAAACCAAGCTATACACCACCATGGTTAGACCAGTAATCCTATACGGCGCAGAATGTTGGGTAGTAGGACAAAAGGAAGAACAATTACTGGAGACCACCGAGATGAGAATGCTCAGAAGAATAAGGGGGGTGACTTTAGAGGATAAAATGAGGAGTGATGACATAAGAAAAGAACTAGGAGTGTGCCCAATAGGAGAAAAAGCAAGGGAAAGCCGTCTAAGGTGGTTTGGGCATGTTATGAGAAGAGAGCCAGAAAACCACCTGAAGCAGATGCTGAACTTGGAAGTCCCAGGGAGAAGACCAAGAGGCAGACCGAAAGGAAGATGGCGTGACGGAATAACGAGGGATATGAAACAACTACACATTGAAGCAGAAGATGCTGAAGATAGATCATTCTGGAGAAAACGAACTCAGGCCGCCGACCTCAACTTGGGAACTGGCGCGAGCAGGGAGGGGAGGGGAGCATAGTATGTCATATTCCTGTGCTTTACAATATAAACTGCATATATTAATATGTTGCAATCTCACAATTTTAAAATGTAAATAGTATTTGTGAACGAAACGTAGTTTCTTTTGACATTATTAAACAAATGAGTATTACTATGATGCAGTTTCTTTGTTTGCGTACTGTTTACTGTATAATTCTTGCACATTTTATTGCAATTTTGTATATTAGAACGGTTTAAATGGTGCAAACAAGCAGAAATATTCTTTTTTTTTTTAAATTGGTCTAAACATTGTATTTTTTTTTTCTTGTATCCTACCAAGATGGATAAGCCATTAAAGAATGGTTATTATTTAAATCATCTGCAATTCTTAAGACAAAACCTTGATTACTCAATCATTTACCTTATCTGTCTTACCTTTGGCGCGTTGGTATTTCGTTTCCGTTATTCATATCCTTGATTGCACATGTTAAAAATTTTTTTCTGATAGTTTTGGCATCACTACTTTGCTTTCTGAAGTCAGTCCTATTCCTGCCCTCAAAAAAAATATATATACATTTACAACTTTATAAACAAGCTTTTTATTTTTTATCATCATCATCATCATCATCATCATCATCATCATCATCATCATCATCATCATCATCATCATCATCATCATCATCATAATCGTTATTGTTATTATTGTTATTATTGTTATTATTGTTATTATTATTATTATTATTATTATTATTATTATTATTATTATTATTATTATTATTATTATTATTATTATTATTTCAAATTTATTGTTTTACTTCTCTATATGGGGCCTCGGTGGCAGAATAGAGAGCGAATTCTCCCTCAGATCTGCAGAAACACTTCTGTTGGGGGTTCGCGCCCTACCACATGAGGTTCTGAAAGTTTAAGTGTCGGGAATGGCTCAGTCACGCCCACTCAAAATCTGACTATGCATTAAAAATAAACAAAGCCGAATCACAATGTAATCTATCCAAGTCTAGATCTAGACTCAATCCATACTCACAGCAACCAATTGCCACACTGAGATCACTTTGCTTTACACACACAAAAAAAAAATATATATATATATATATTGTAGTGAGGAAAAGAATGCGAAAAAGGAAGAAGAGGATCAGGAGAGGGAGGAGGAAGGGCGGCAAGAGGAGACAGAGAGGCAAGAGAAAGAGAATGAGAAAGATGAGCAGCAATGGATAAAGGAGGAGGATAAGGAGCAGGAGGAGAATGCAGAGAAGATGAAGCAGTAAGAGATGGAGGAGGCAGAAGATAAAGAGGAGGAGAGACAAAGAAGAAATATAGGTGGAGGAAGAGGAACATGGGGGTGGGAGAGGGAAGAAGAGCTGGAGTTGGAGGAAGAGGAGAAAGAATAAGAAAGGAGGAAGTAAAGAAAGAGGAGCAAGAAGAAGAGGAGACGAGCAAAAGGAGGAGGAGGAGGAGCAAGTTACAGAAAATATCTCTGTCAGATATGTTTTGACTGAATTTCCATTTGTCCCCAGAATGGTTTGGAAGAGGCGGAATCACATTTTCACCACAGGTTATAGGTTTTTTAAGGGGAGACCTGGGTAGAGCTTTGGAATTTTCATAAGTTATGCCAGTATTCAGTCTAACTTATTCAGAGGAACTATTACTATTAAAAAAAACAACAAAATCGAACCCTGTGGTACAGTTGGTCACGGATTTGGCAACTGAATAAGAAGGTATGGCTTCAAATTTTAATCGGGCAAAATTCTTTTTTGTTTGCTGTCTGAGATTTTCTTCACTTGACGGTGCCGAGATGGGGTTTCAGTGTTCAGAAAACATTAAACAGTAATTTAAATGTTCTAATTTTCTTTTTTTTTTTCCTTTCGACACATTAAGTAACTTTCCAAAAATTATCTACGCATATATGTAGCTTTCCTTTTTTATTTATGACGTAAATAATTAATTTGTACATATAAAGTGTTAAACATGTATGAATTGTGTTTGTTTAGTTACAATATTCCTGCTAACTTCACCAAATTTAAATATTCCTTGTGTACATGCCATGCAGGAGACGCGGTGCCAAATAGTAAATTGAAAAAAGTGTCTATGGTGAATTCAAACCTAAACTTTCTTTTAATCTTGACGGACAAATTTATTGAGCCACTGTCACTTACTGTCTTGGATGGTTACTATCATGCTTGATTAGTCATTTTTAAATTTTGAAATTTTGCACATTCCTAACTATCTGCAGTATCTCTGTCACAAAAAAAAAAACCATCAATTTATATCTTGGGTTGCTATCTCGCAATAAGGGGCATATATAAGTATCCAATTACAGATATATGCCTCATAACAGTGGCTGACATTGCATGAACAAATATTTACAGAAAAATACATTATTTATACCCTACAAGAGCGTTGCTTTTCATATATGTTATATTATAATTTAATACCCATGTATCTGTTGATATGTATGGTAACAACACTTTAGCTGGCCTTGAGTAAAACTACTGACTTTTAGTGACTAACTCATTGAAAAAATAATTGCACTGTTCAATTTTTTTCTAATGTTATATTTCTGGGCTTGCTATTTCTCTTAGTTTTGTACGTCAAAACTTAACAATGCCAGTTCCCAAACTGCTGTTAAAAAACGTCAATGTGTCAGAATGGCTTGTTCCAGCTAGATGAATTTAGTCAACTAGATCCTAAAAGGTTGTCTCAGTCGTTTTCAAACCTATGTTTCTAATCCCATCTGAATTGACGCAAGATTACATTTCTGAAGGGATAGATGGTGCGTTTTTGTGCACTGTATTATTTTGCTTCGTTTTACTTTCAACCTCTAAAGCCAGTGCTTAGGGTGTTTGCATATATGTATTATTAATGAGATAATTTTAGGATACATTCTGTCTATTACGCAACAGAAGCGTGTTTTTATTGTTTTCACTTCTAAAACTATTTCAAATCATCAGCAGAAAAAAAACACTCTGAATTGTGCAATGAAAAAAAACGGCCGCATGGCTCATATTATTGCATAAACTGGCATGTAAAATGATTTAAAAAGAGACAAAATAAGTAGTCAATTAAATAAGTAAAACCGAAATTCAGTCCAAAATCATGTCATGCACTAACCATACTTTTTTGTTCAATATTCCAAGGTTCTTTCAATAGCTTAGTTCATTTCAGTACCTTGCGAAATAAATGAAACGATGTTTTAAATTTACATAAAGAAGATCATACATTACCGCAATAATAGAATACAAATAAAGAGTGACAAATTGAGAAGAGCACTATTACTTCGATTGAGTACACTCTGCAATGCTTATAAGAGGTTTAGATAAACAAATACGATAAACATCGTAACTGAATTTCGACGGTACGAAGAACAAAAATATAATCAGAAAGGAAAAAAAATTCAAATTTAGTGCAGTTCTACGTTTTGCACTTAGATCTTCCAAGATTTGTAAAATGTATAAGGATAATCATCATCATCAGGTACCTTGTCTGGAACAGACATTGGCAATCATATTCCTCCACTCAAACCTATTCTCAGTTAAACTTATGAAGTTGTTATTGCTACCCTTGTCTACTGCCCGTCACTTAAGATTTTCAATAAAAGTCATTCTTTTTCTATGTCTACTGTGTTTGCCTTCAATCCCTCCAGTGATTGCCAGGTGTTCTAAACCCTTGTGTCTGCAAATATGGCCTACAAACTGTAGATGCATCTGTCTGATGGTTTTAATTAGTGTTCACTCGAGATTAGCCTCTTTCAGTACCAATTCATTTGACTTTTTTTCTGTTCATGATATTTTCATCATTCTTCTGGTGAACCACAACTCTACTGCTTCTAGTTTTTCTTCTATTCCTTTGTTTATTGTCCAACACTAGCTATCATATAAAAGTTCTGACCATACAAATGTTTTAATTACCCTTATTTTGGTTTTCATACTTGTTTCTGTTTGACAGTATTGGTTTCGTTTTCTGGAATGTATCTTTGGCTATGGCTATTATTTTATTTATTTCACTTGTGCATCTGCTATCAGGTAACCTAGATATTTGAATTTTGGAACTTTTTTATTTGTTCCCTTTTGCTAACGAGATTGCACTTTGGGTTAGGGGATTTTTTTTAGATAACCATACATTCCGTTTTCTTTATATTTAAAGACAGGCCCATTCTTTCGCTCTCTAAAACTACAGTATCTAGAAGTTTTTGGAGTTGTTTGCCAGATTCTGCTATTAAAACTGTATCATCTGCATATCTGAGATTATTAAGATTCTCTCCATTTATTCTGTTCCTTTATTTTTAAGCCTGAAATACCATCAAGATTCCATAGGATTATTTTACTATATAAGTTAAAAAGATCAGGAGACATTACACATCCCTGCCTCACACCTCTTTTAATGGGTTCAAATAACTTTTTTCTCTTTCAGTTCTTACAGATGCAGTCTGATCCAAGTATAAATCTCTTATTACTCTCAGATCTTTCCCATCGATGTCTAATTTTTTCTAGCATACAAAACAGCTGTACATGTTTTACTTTGTCAAAGACGTTAGAAATCAATGAAACAGGTGGAGATTATTTGCATTTCTATGCACCTTTCCATAGGCATTAAGAAAGTGAATATTGCATTTCTAGTCCCCTTTATCAGGCATAAAGCCAAGCTGATTTGGTGATATTTCTGGTTTTAGACTCTTGCGCATTCTATGCATCAAAACGCGTAGCAGGATTTTTGTAAAATGGCTCATTATACTAATTGTTCTATTAAGTTCACATTCTGTTGCTCGTGGTGCTTTGGAAAGTACTTTGAAAACAGATTAACAAAGATCCTCTGGAATTGTACGACTATCGTATATTGCATTAAGATGTTTTGTTCTCAGATCTATTTCTAAATTAATAATGCTTTAATCATTTCTACTGATATATTATCTGATCCCGTGGCTTTTCCATTTTTCACTTTCTCTATCGCTGCTTCTACCTCTTCTCTGAGGATAGTTGGGCCTTCTATGTTTTTCTTTATTTTGGGTTTTTTTGCACCTATCTTCTTTAACAAGATCCTCAACATTTTCTGACCATCTATGTAGTATTTCCTTATTTCCCATTATCGTTGTTCCATCTTTTGATTTGATGCAGCCTGAGCTACTGCATTTGATTTTCTTACATTGACGTCTTAAATTTTAGCATGCATTAATTTGTTGTCTATATTTAGCTTTTGCTCTATTTCCTGACATTGTTGATTGATCCATTCTTCTTAAGCTGCGTTTCATTTTATTTTGATGTTTCTATTTAGGTCTTTGTATTTGGCTCCTACATTTTTTGATATGCGCCTTTCTTCCATTAAATCTAGTATTTCTTTGTTTATCGATTTCTTATGCTCTTTTTCTTAAATCTTTTTTGGACATGTTTTTTTCCATGACTTCATTAAGTGAATTTTTCATTTCTGACCATAATTCTTCTATTTCTGACATGTTCTTTAGAGTCTCATATTTGTCATGCACAACTATAGCAATTTTGTCTCTTAGTTTTTCATCAGATTTTAGTAAGTCCATTTGGAATTTAGGATTAGCCTTTGCTTCTCTCAATTTCTTATTTAGTATTTATGTGTTGTTGTCTTATTCACAAGCTTTTCTGCACTTGATATCCCCGATTGAGATCTTACATGTTAACTTACAGTACACTATAAAGTGAAAAAAAAACCACTAATCAACAATAAAAAAATGTTATATAGAATACGAATTTTATTTCTAACACAACCATGTGCATCACTTTCCGGATCCAAATTATGTAGCAATTTTTTTGTGCTTCAGTGGACAAAACATACACACGCCTTATGTGTTTCAGTTTATAGAGAAATCTGTGTTTCAAATCTCAAGTTTGCACAGACTCAATTAAACACTATTTCAAAACAAACTCAAAGAATATTTCACCTAAACATTTTAACTACGTTTATTTAATTTGATCTTGAGATTTCAACAAGTTTTATAATCAATTCTTTTATTTCTTCTACAAAAGGACAAAATCTCCTCAAATAACAATGGAGTTTAAAAGACTGTTAGTCGTTTTCTCGATATGTTTAGCCTTTTTTGCTCCTTATTTCTCTTGATTCTGATATCTAACTCAAGTTTGTTTTTTTTTTTTGTTTTTTTTTGCTGTTTTCCATGCCATTGAAAATTTTCTAGTATAAGCAAGAAGCTTTTTTGCCTTATCAGACTTTTATTTGAATCATGCATTTTGCTGTTTTGTTTTTCTTCTCTCACACACAATTAGTTTTAAGTGTAGTTCTGGTGTGTAATGGATTGTTTGTGATGAGAGATTCACTAACACATAACATGCAGACGAATAGCGATTTTTGGGGATATTTCAACTCCCTACTTATTTCACCCGTTACCAAGGGAGTTAAGAACAAATATTCATCTGTAAATCAGAAGTTACACAACTTCAAATGTTACGTCCCTTTTTCTCTTGAATATAAAATAGTTTGATTCAAACATTGAATTTTTTAAAATATATTTCAGAATTAGTTATAATCACTTATATTCCTCTGCACAATCCGTCAAAGTTTCATGTTTGCATCTGCCTGGTTGAACTGAAGCTAAGCTTTTGTTTCTAGTTCTAAGTTTCAATGACTTTGATAACTGGTTGCAAGTTTTTGTCCATGACTGTTTCTAGAGTTATTGTTTTTGGACTACTGTTATATATGCGAGATAATTCGCATATCCCTCTGCAATGTTGTCTTCTCTAGAACTTAGTTTTCTGGATTTGCTAAGATGTCTACATGTGTAATAAGGGGATTGTCTTTACCAGGTTTGTAGGTGATTCCATGTTGCGCGCTTTTGTTCTCGAGTTGGATTTTCGGGCGTGCAAACTATGATACTAGAGACGTATGATCTGTGTAAAGAGTGAAAGTTGGTGCTTAAGATAAGTTCAGGTGGAACTGTTCACAAGCCCTCGTCTTTTCTTAAGGCGTTTGTTTCAGTTTGAGAATTCCATTGCTTTGTTGCTGTCAGTGATCTGCTCGCTATCTGAATAGTTTGAGATTGTTGATTGTCATCCTTTCGTCCAATAATGGCCGATATACTTACACAGCTTGCATCTATATACACATGGTGCTCTCTTTTCGGGAAGAAGAGGACAAACTGTTATGGTTTTGATGTCTTGGCTTGAGAGTTCCTACAGCTTTGTCATGCTCTCTAGACCATTTAAGGAATGTATTGTTCTGTGTGTATTGTGTGAGCCCATGAGTAAGAGTGGCATGATCTGGGATAAAGTGTACTCCAAAGAATTCATCCATACACTGTAGACTTCTTAATTCCCTTGTTCTAGTTGGGATAAACATTTCAAATAATTCATGCAGTTTGCTTGGACATGGTTTGAATTCTTCTGTTGTGAAAATATGACCTAAACAATTTATTAAGGAATTCAGAATTCCATACTTCTTCTTGTTGAGAATTACAATTTTGCCTTTTTTTGAAGTTTCTAACAATTTCATTAAGCTCTCGTCGTATTTTCCCTGCCCATGTCATACACGAACGTCTGGTAAACAATTCAAAGGCTGTCAATTTGCTACTTGAAAGGTTTTCTGCTGCGCTACGATCTCAAAGCTCAATTTTTTCCACACGATACAATCCTTAACGGGTTGGAAATGTTGTAACGTAGCGTAATTCTTTATCCTCTTC
>BLXT01000117.1:75737-86160 GCA_019648995.1 Plakobranchus ocellatus | reverse complement strand
AGAGCAATTAGCAGGCAACACAGAAGCTAGACCTGAATCTGTTATGCAGCCTTTAGATAATATATAATTATGGGGATCCAGATTCTAGCTCCTCTCTTGATTGACCAAGGACTAACGAAACTTACATTTTTAAAAGAAAGCCTAACTGATTTTTGTTTATTGCAAAAGACGATAAGGATTCCAGTGGACCAAAAATAGTAGTGATTTACAGTTTACTTACTTTAAGCCTTTGGACACTTCGAACAGACAAACTATGATGGTGTGGATCCTTGGACATAGCTGACTTTATGAGGGGATTTCCATGATACAGAGCTAAAAGAAACTCAGTTTAAAATAGAATAAGAATAAAAATAATGATAAAAAAATATCCCAAAATTATTCTTTTCATCAATGCGCAAAACAAAAGCAAAATGGAAAATATAAGTTAGGTTTTAAGCATAAAACCAACACTACGCCTGTATGGTCCCTCTCGATAGTGGGCAATCCAGCTTGTGCATATACATTTTAATCGTAGTTGCTTTGACGACAAATTTGTGTAAAACTCGAGCTCAGCTTGTGCATCAATTAAAACCTTCACTTTGCTCAACAGTTATAGGTACTCATAGACATAGAAACAATTAATGGACAACATTCTAAAGATTCTCATCAAAATATGAATACTTTTGTCTTTGACACAATCAAAAACATATGAATAGTTTTGTCTTTGAGACAATCATGAACATATGAATAATTTTGTCTTTGACATAATCATGAACACTTGAATAATTTTGTCGTCAACATAATCATTAACTTGCGAATAGTTTTGTTTTAACATAATCATGAACATGATAAGAATAATATTGTCTTTAAAATAATCATGAACATTTGAATAATTTTGTCATTAACACAATCATAAACAGATAAATAATTGTGTCTTCAAAACAATCATGAAATATGAATTGTTTTATCTTTAACAGAATCACAAACATATGAATAATTTTGTATTTAACACAATTATGAACATGTGAATAATTGTGTCCTTAATACAATCATGGAAACTGAACATTTAAAAAAAAAACTTTCGAATATAAATTATGACTGCAGGACTCAAGGTCCAACCGTGCTTATTTTTAAAGAAGTGTGTTGTATTTCATTGGACTAAATTAAATTTGACATAAATCTTAGGCCCTCCAAAACATGATTGGCATGAGGAAACGAAATTAGAATACGTAGAAAAAAGACCATAAAAATACGTTCTGAAAATCAATGTTTCTTATGAGTTGAAGGCAATAATCAATTAGCACATATCGGATGATTTTTATTCAATAAAAGAGATAACACGGGATCTTGAAAACACGTTCATCAATAGACTAAATCATAGATGTGTGATGATACATAAGTCCACCATTTAACACAGCGTCGAAAATAATAACACGAAAGAACATAAGAGTGCGAACATATTGTTTCGATTTTAGACAATAACTTTTGAGTACATTTTTTTACTCCTCTATTTATTGATTAGAATTGCTATAGAAATTGGATCCATGAAAACAGTCATCATGTCGACTTTAGCACATAACGTTTAACCACAAAGTCCCACGACTACCGCTAGAACTTTTATTACACAATGAAAAAAACCTCATCAGTCCGATTAAGAAAGGTATAAAAGTATAAAATTTCAAATATTTTGTGTACGATTTCTATGTTTTGTGAGATCTGACCTGACATATTTTGTTACATAAAAACGTGCTTTCAAAGAATTTGGTTTAGCGTTATTTTTTTCTTGAAACAATAAAGCGTTACAAATCATGAATATAGACCAATAGTAAAGAAAAAAAAATGATTAAGAAGACCACGCTATAGGATCTTACAAAATTTTTATACCAATTCTTCAGCCTTTCATTTCTACACACTTAAAGACAATCGCAAGCTGCATTTAAAAGTTTTCAAAAATTTTAACAAAAACGTTTTTTTTTCTATCTGTTGAATGCAATAGCTTGTTTACAAGTGCTTGTAAGTAAGCAAAAATAAAGAACGTGATATCATAAGTTCCATCAGAAAAACATCTCTCTTTTTACTGCATGTTTCACATTGAGAAAAATAATTGCACTTTATTAAGTATCCATTTTTTTAACATTTCAAAGTGGCGATAAAATGTACGAATCCAAGCAGACACTTCGATGCCATTCCAGGCAGGGGAGATAAATGGTATTGCCTATCGCCCCAGCGCTGACCGTAACCTGACCCTAGTGAGTGGGGAAGCGCCCGTCATGCTTATGATATTTTCTTCCGTGAATTAAACGTTGAGTTGTTAGTTGCCCTGTTCCGTTGTAAATGATTTTTTAAAAATCAATAATGCGCAATTTTAATGGAATAAAGCTTAAAGTTATGGAAGAAACTTGGAAAATAAGTATATACATTTTTTTATAATGTGATCAAAATGGTTAATAATGTGCATCTGAAGGAGACAAAAAATGAATAATAAGGCCAGTGAAAGGCAACGGTAGATGTAAATTAAACCAATATCAGAAAATTACGAGATTTTTTTTTTTTTGCTTAATCCTGTTCACGAAAAAAAACATAAATTTTGTAAATTGTACATGGTTACTAGACCTACATTAAGCGAAATAAAAAAAGAGCACAATTGTTACCCAAGTTAATATGAAGTCATAAAGGAAAACAATCCCAAAAACGTTATAAAACAGCATAAAAATGGCTGAAAAGAAAAGAAGTGTGTTAGATTGAATAAAAACGAGAATAATAATCAAATAAGCGAAATACAAAGACAAAGCAAAACAAGATAAATGTAATGAGGCCAAAGAAGAATCAATAAATGAACAATGTCAGGAAATAGAAATAAAAGCAAAATATCTAGGGTAAATTGAAGCATAGTAAAATTCGACAACTCTGGTTGGATTAAATCAAGGGACGAAATATATGTTAGTGGTTCAATATATGATCAGAAATTGTTGAAGATGTTTTGAAAGATAACAGGTGTGGAAAATATGACATAAAGAAAACTTCCATACTCTTCCATATGCAGTTTGGTCCCAGTATAGATTAGTAATCACTCCCAAGGTTCAAGGTTCCTGAAAGAAGGTGTTCAAGCTCAAATGGAAAAGCCACAGGACCAGAGAACACATCAACAGTAATAATGAAAGCTTTAGATAATTTAGGAGGAGATTTGTAAAAACCCTTAAATGCAATACATGACTGTGATCCAATACCAGAAGATCTTTGTTCATTCATTTTTATAGTACTGTGGAAAAAAGTAAATGGCCTTCCCCTGTGTCAGAGGGCATGACACATTCAGGTTGTGCTGTGATGTCATGGGACTACTCTCCCCGCCAGGACAGGCCACCCTTCAAGTCACCTCAGGAGAGGAGGGAGGTAACTCTACCAGGCAGAAGCCGGGAAGCGAAGCCAAACCATCAGAGTTAAAGAATCTGCTGGGAAGCATGATGGCTGGCTTGGAGAGTCGACTCGGGAGAATGATGGATGACAAACTAAGCAATTTTGCATCCAGAATTGAAAGTAAAGTGTCCTCCTTGTCTCTCAGGGTAGAGAAAATGGAGGACAGGATTGACGAATTGGAAAAGAGTCGTCGCTCACCAAGTCCCAAGACCCGCTCCACGAGCCCCATGATATACCGAAAGCTCCCGCGAGAGGTCTCGTGAGGAAGAGAATGGAGGACAATAATGCTCAAGGAGCCCCCGCGAAAGGTCTCGTGAGTGTGGCTATGTACGAAGGCAGCAACGCTCAAGGAGCCCCCGCGAGAGGTCTCGTGAGGGTGGCTATGTACGAAGACAGCAACGCTCAAGGAGCCCCCGCGAGAGGTCTTGTGAGGGTGGCTATGGACGAAGACAACGTCAAGGTTCAAGGAGCCCCTGCGAGAGGTCTGGTAAGGGTGAGGACATGCATCGAGGACAGCGTCAGTGTTCAAGAAGCCCAGCGAGAGGTCTCGTGAAAGTGGGGACAGGGAACGATCACCACATATCGAGAAGTCCGGCGTGTCACAGAAGTGACCAAAATAAAAATGCAAAGAGTTACAGACGTGACTGCAGCCAGATTCCTATTTATCAAAGACGGGATGGAGGCCATAGAGGTGTCCAAAGTCAGATGTCTAGGAGGTCACATGTGCGACCGCAACCAGCCCCTCACGGAGGAGACAAGAGCCACAGACGTGGTCATAATGGGAGCGCCAGGAGACGTATCCATGATTAGGAGGTTCTCAGAGGTGGATCAACTCGTCCTCCTGAGTCCAAAACTGCACCGGAATGCATCAAGAGCAGTGAGGCGTTCACGGACGTGAATATCCCGGGCCTGCACAGGGCCTGATGGGGGCCAATGTAGTGGCAGGCCTGCACAGGGCCTGGTGGGGGCCAGTGCAGTTGCAGGGTATTTGGGGGGTCATTACCATGCACAGATGTGACCTCCACACACTTTCTCTACCTCAGGTGGGGACAGCATGTTTATGATGGGGGAGAGTGTGGAGGAAAGTAAATGGCCTTCCCCTGTGTCAGAGGGCATGACACACTCAGGTTGTGCTGTGATGTCATGGGACATCACAGCATAACCTGGTGAGATTAACTCACCCTAAGGATAGGTGAGAAGTATGTATCCTGCCTCAGTCTTGATCCAGCCACCATGCAGACAACATCTGATTAGATCTAGTCTACTGTTGGCAAGACTAACCTTTGCGGCGCTAGGCTAAGTGCCGCAACAGCACTGTCCACAACACTTAAGGCAACGGAATGTAGAATAATTCGTAGAATAATCAGTTCAATGAGCCATTTAACAAACCGCCTGTTAAGAGTTTCCATGCAGAGAATGAGTAAGAGTCTAAGAACACAAATATTTTTTTCAAGATAGCTTTGAAAGGGCTTGATAAAGGTACTGGAATGCAATGATTACTTTAGCTTATATGCCTATGGAAAGTGTACAGAAATGCAAAACAGACCTCCGACTCTGCTTCGTTGATTATGATAAGGCCTTAAACAAAGTAGATATGAAGAGCTGTTTCATATGCTAGAAAGTTAGACATTTATGATAAACGGGTGAGAGTGATTAGAAATCTCTACTGGGACCAAACTGCATATGGAAAAATTACAGGAAAACACAATGATTTCAGATCCATCCAAAGAAGTCTGAGGCAAGGCTGTGTAATTTCTTCCAAATTTTTAAACTGCACTTACGGAATTTATACGATATTTGTGACTTTAAGTACAAGGACAAAAGCCTAATTATCTCAGGCATGCAGATCACACAGTTTCAGTAGCAAAATCTGGTGAACAGCTTCAAAAACTTTTAGCTGCACTTTTTGACAGTAAATTATGGGTGAGATTCTGGATTTGCAAAATAAAAAGATTGCATTGTTATCTATAGAAATCCTCCATCTCCAAGTGAAAGCTCGTTAACAAAGGAGAGCAAATAAAATATAAGTTACAAAATCAACATTTATTGGCTACCTGGTAATTTTGATGGATGCACAAGTAAAGTAGCGAAGTAAAATAGGAAAGCAGCCATTGCCAAAGATACAATCCAAAAAATGAAACCCGTATGCCAAACATAAGTATGAACTCCCAAAATAAGGGTAATGAATACGTGTGAAGGGTCAGTTTTGTTATAAACATGCATTGATGGGCGATGAACGAAAATCGGATGAAAAAACTTGAAGCAGTAAAAATATTCATAAGAAAAAGAGTGATAAGGATAAAATGAGGATTAAGAAGCTCAAAGAATCAGTAATGAAAAAAGTTAATCTTGATGGATCAGTAACCAAAACCATTCGACGGAGGAACTATAATTTCTAGGATATATTTACTGTCACGAGGCTTTAGAGCATTTAGGAATCACTGGAAAGATTGAAGGCAAACGCAGTAGAGGTAGACAGAGACTAACTTTTATTGACAGTCTTAAGTCATGGGCAATAGGTCAAAGTAGCAATAGCAGGCCTATAAGGTTGAATAAGAAGAGGAGGACTATAATCGTCAATATCTGTTTGAGATAAAGCACCTCCAGAATAATTTCTTTGCAAAACAAACAAGAATAAATCAAAGTATTAAAAATTGTAAATGAGTTAAAATATGAAAGGAGTTAAACAAAAAACAAAAACAAAAACAAAAAAAAACCAGCAATATATATCTTGAACGAAGCAAAACTAGTTTACAAATCAACACAATTGAGATTTGTGCTTTCAGTTTAGTTTGATGTAAAGGCAAATAACATTAAGTGAGAACATTAAAGGTTGATTATTTCTCTTTCACCGGGAAGTTATCATGCATGTATTTATTTACTATTGTATCGAACTGTTGTACTTGATTCTTATTTAAGAGATTTACTTGAGAGACTCACTTTGCACCAAAGTTTGCACCGTGTAGTCGATGCAATACACGATTCAGCAATGGTTCCTTGAAGACCAAGTTTCGCTACGACTAACACACAGGAAATCTCAACGTTGCTGAGAGAAGTACAAGAATCTTTACCACCCGACTGGATCGTCTGTTATAAGCGATTAATACACACCTCTAGAATAGGCTGATTTGTGTGGATTTGGAATCTCTACTAATTGTATTTGACATAATCCAGATGATCGTGTAAGATCTCAAACTACAGAGAAACAATTATAAGAGGGAAGAGTAATCCCGAAAACAGATTAAATTCTCTCGTGTCTTGGTTTTTAAGACAATCTTTTGCTTTATAACTATGTCTCATATATTGTCTTGTGGCAAGTTTACATCTTCATTCGGCCGCGTCGATCCACCCTACATCAACAATATTATAGATATAAGCCTGCATGAAGAGCCTTACTAGACCATGAACGTTCAGGAGAATCCTAATGGTTTGTTTTGTTGAGAAAAAAGAGGTTATGAGCTAAGTGCGAGTGCTCTATTTTTACTGTGTTGTGAATGCCTGTTAAGGAACGTGTTGGGCATCGGGGGGCCTGCTATTCATTTATCTTGCTGATTTTTTAGGGTACAAAATTATTCGTTTCTTCACGCTCTAGCTTGATAAAATACGTACCGACTATGTCTGAAAGGTCGCCAGTATGTCGAAAGTACAAAGAGCGAGAAAGGCCTGTTTACATGAGAAAAATAAGTTATGACCAAAATTGCTTTTATAAGAAGGTAAGGAGCTCAAAAAAGTGTTTTATTTTACTAAGGCGTCTGCCTTATTTTTAAATCTTCATTACATGGAAGTAGTATAAAAGCCATAACTTTACACAATAGGCTTACTTATTCTAAAAAAAATAGAGATGAATAGATCTTGATTATAAAAAATGGATGAGTAGACTGTTTTATGCTCTGTTATTTGTCATTCATAATTCAACTGTTTTAATAAGGGCATTACTTAAAGTCAAAGGGCGGTGTATACCGGGCGCATGCTTGCGTTGTGAAGGGTGATTCTGCGTACCAGAGACGTATTGAGCACGTGACGTTGCTGACTTGCGACGCAGCGATCATGATTGTGACCTGCTGTACCCAATGCTGGAAAATTAAGAACCTAAACTTGTAACCTATTTTGCTATTTTGCAGATCTTGACTTGTCTCAGTAAGAGACATGCATTACTCAAATTTATAATTTTATATATATATATATATATATATATATATATATATATATATATATATATATATATGTGTGTGTATGTATGTATGTATATATATATATATATATATATATATATATATAATCCTGATGCTTATTACTATAGTCTTTAATTGCGTTTGAATTATATATCTGTTTGTTAGTCAATGTCCGTGTCTCGATTTATTGCCTGTTGCCAAATATAGAGAAGAAAGAGAAAACGTAATGTAAATTTTAATCTTTAAATTGTATACAAAATACACACTTTCATACATGTCAGTAGAAAACGCTTACAAAGTCTACCGAAAATTGCTGGTGAAGAGAAAAAGGAAAGAAAGTGAAGAAAAAAAAAAGAAATTTGAATCGGACAAAAAGGAAGAGTATTAAGGAAAGATATGTGGCTAATTAAGATTTTCCTCACAGGCATCATTGATCCCATATAGACATAATACTTTACTCTAGTATAATCGATCCACCTTGCTAAATTTTATCCAGTTGTCACTTGACGGTTTTCTCAGGTCTAAGGCGTCGTTAAAAAGTTACCCACAATCCCCCCTGACAAGGAAAGAGCTGCTAAAATAGGATCAGGGATTGTGACTCAGCGAAATTTGGCCCCGGTTATTTTAATTTTCACTAGAGAGTCTAGCCAACATTAATTATGTTGTAGCTCTAAGATGAAAGAATTTGGATATCTACATTGTTTCCATTCAAACACAAATATGATATAACAGCACTACTGTAAAGTTTACACAAGGACAGTTACAAATCTTACATGTATTCGCAGTGGCTCGATCCAGATCAAGATCTAAATATATACAAGACAACAGTCTTTTCCTTGCGAAATAAAGGTTTTGACACAGGTATAACAGATAATTTGATAACATCCCATTTTAGCATAGTTTATCAAACTTCGTACGATACAAAATAAATTTTATGTAGACTTAGTTTTTAAAGCGTAAATTTCAAATTATATATATATATATATATATATATATATATATATATATATATATATATATATATGAAAACGTTATAACATACAAAAATACTGCATCATAATATTGAACTCGGTCTTGTATTTATATATGCGTTACCTTCTCAGAAGCCGATAGACCATCCCATCGGCAATAACGACAACATTTTTTGTTACAAGAAAGTATTGTTAGAGGAAGTTTGTTGTTATTCTCACAAAACGATTAAAGAGGACTTAAGTATTCTTCTGAAGGGGACGTAAACGCCTATAATCTCAACTACTTTCATCCATACCTTCCAGACTGAAAGTTTGGCACTAAAGGAATAAGAGTGAGAACAATGGCAGTAGATCAAGGAATTGATTGGCGTGGGTGTTATCACAGTTAGAGAGCTTAAAGTTATGAATCTAGTTGGTCCTTTGTATTCTAGGGAAAAGCAAGTTGCCTAACCACACAGGCATGTAGGTATGTTTGGAATATGTAAGGTAGATCAGATAATTAATGGGGTTGGGAAAGGTGAGACAGGGTAATGAATACATTAATTCAGTAACTACTGGGTAAATGCCTGGCCTGCTCATCTAACCAGGTGATTCTACAACCTTTTGTTACTTAACTTTCTTTATTCGCGCGACAATTCTAGCTGTAAAAGTCTATTCATAAGTTTTTAATGGCAATCTATCTGTTAAAGTCTATTTATTATATTTCACTGGCAATCTATCTGTTACAGTCTATTTGTCAGATTTTAATGGCAATCCATCTGTTAAAGTTTATTCTATCTATAAGATTTCAATAGCAATCTATCTATTAGAGTCGATCTATAAAATTTCAATGGCAATCTATTTGTTAAAGTCTATTTATACGATTTCAACAGCAATCTGTTGGGTTCCATCTATAAGATTTCAATAGCTTTGTATCTGTTTGGGTCACAAAATCGGGAGACAGTATAGATTGGCGAGCAGCTCCGTTGCATGATTGTGATGCCTATGGCTTAGAGAACACTGGAGGCAGCAGTTCACATGTCCAACTATACATGTTTGAAAAAATCTAGTTATTTTGAACCGAAAGAACACCATGTCGACTGCAACTTTCATCTAATCTAGGGCGTAGTAGCTATCCTTCGTTCACTACAGCCTGGCCTTACGTCAGTCACTCTTTTGGATAAGGGAAAGGGGGGAGCCATTAAGTGACCACGCATAATTCTACTGACGTTGCCGCGCGAACCACGAGGCCGGACAGGACACGTTATCAGGCTAACTTGTAGGTAGGTGAAGCACAGTAACTGCGACACACAGTCCGTCTCGTCAGCTATTACAAGTCGCGTCGTCCCCAGTGTGGGTATGCCCTAAGGGCGTGTACCACAGACAGCTCTCTGGCCCAGATGCTGGGCGATCATAGGCTAGGGTTGACGGGTTGGGATAGTCTAGATCTCTGTGTGTGAACTGTTTACGATTTCCATGGTGTAATGTTGAGGGGTTATGGAGTTAATGGGCTCAACATCTTTGATTTTGTTTTAACTTCCATATTTTATTATCGTTTTACTGGAGAAAACAGATTAGATACTCATTACTTCAAAAATTTATTATAGAAAAGAGAAAAATAGGGCTTTTTAAATTTCCCGTTATGGCAACTATTGTGTTTGTTCAAGCTGTCGCTAAAAATGGTTTCCTCTGTACAGACTACATGCAACAAAGAGATTAAATCTTATTCATGCATCCTAATTGTATGGTAGAGTAAGTAATCTACTGCATATTTATGCATGATAGTTTCAGTATTAAAAAAGAAACTGTGATACATTCGCAAATAGTCATCATCATCAGGTGCCTTGCTTTACAGCGTTGGCGATCATGGTCCTCCACTTTTTCCTGTCTTTTGTCGCTTCTATTGCT
>BLXT01000117.1:25975-36494 GCA_019648995.1 Plakobranchus ocellatus | reverse complement strand
GACCACAAAGAAGGAAGTGAGATCAGTCCTAGGACTACTGAATTACTACCGCCGCTTTGTTCACAATTTTAGCGCCATCGCCCATGGCCCAACCTTTAACGGAACTAACGAAAAAGAGTAGCCCAAATAAAATAGTATGGACACCAGAATGCCAGGAGAGTTGGGATGCAATCAAGAAATGCTTAACATCGGAATCCATATTAAAAGTACCAGACCCAAGCAAGCCCTTCGTCGTCCAAACAGACGCTTCAAACAAAGCCATTACAGGCACATTATTGCTACAACTTGAGGGAACACTTCACCCCTGTTTCTACGCATCAAGAATACTGAAAGACCGTGAAAGAAACTATGCAATCATCGAGTTAGAAATCTTAGCAATAATTTTCGCCCTTGATAAATTTTCAAAGTACCTGTTAATGAAGCCTTTCCTTATACAAACAGACCATGCCCCACTATCCTTTCTGAAAGAAAACAAGAGTAAAAACGCTAGACTAACCCGCTGGGCACTAGCTATCCAACAATACTCATTTAGTGCTCAGCACATTAAGGGTTCAAACAACATTCTGAGTGATACCTTAAGCAGAATGACTTAGGTGAGGGAAAAGATGAAGCCATTAAAAGAAGAAAATTGGATTCAAGGTTTTATTAAAACAAACAAACTTCATAAGACCGCAGTTCTATGATTTTTTTATGATGTATTCTTATTGTATGAAATATATCACTAGACGTGATATTGGCAACATGCAATTCAATATTATGTTATTACCCAATTTAAAGGGACAATTTCTTGCTGTTACTATTACGAATGTTATTTGTGTGTTTTAGGGACGCATCTAATTTTGAGCCACAAATAGTGCTCACAACAAAGAATGCAAGAGTTAATATGTATCGGAGTTGATTTTAAAATACATTCATTAGTAGCTTTGAATGTTAGTAAATGCGCTTAGTTTAAAGAGTAGTTCAATTTTTTAAAAAAAATGGACAATAACACGTTGAGCATATCATGACAATTAATTATGTCTTTAATGCGATAATTTCATTTATGACTTAACGTGTTCAAACATTGATTATTAGTATGAATTATTTTATAATTAATTTTGAAGCGTTGTATATTTCATTCACGACAAATAAATTCACATCTCCAATGCTCATTCATTTGTAAAGGTGGGATGGAGGATGTCATGGTTGGATGTAGAAGAAAGTGAGAGGTGCATGAAAATATTTTATTAAGTGTCAACGGTACCAACCATGCGCTTTATTACAGTATATGAATGAAAGTTTGATCGCCTGAAAATATTGTCGAATAAGCATTCTTGCCTCTCGAGAAAGAGTAAGAGAATTCACTCACCGTGACGCTTTTGCGTGCAATGCAACGTGAGTAGGCGAAACTAGGCCTTTGGTGCAAGGTCGCCTAATTATTGAGGCAAGCAAGAGACCAACAGTTAGTAGTGCAGATTGAGACGGTTGAGCGTTAACATCAAAAGCAGCTCTGTTTTCTTAGCATAGAAACAAACCCTAGACTCCAGATTTACAGAGTTTCAATCCGAAGTGATTGACCACGCGCTGTCACATCTACCTGAGTCTAGACAATGTTTGTTGCAGCCAAGAAATAGCCAAGAAATATTAGACCTAGAAAGAACCCTCAGCCAAAACTTTAGGACGACAACTACTCAAATCTTTGTATATTTAGCGATATTTTGTATGCCAGAAACATTATTGAAGAAGTTTGAAACTGTCAACGCTGTGTGTATTCGTTTGATGCAATAAAGCATGGAGAATTTTTGCAGTCGATTTTGCCTTTTCCCTGAGCGTGTCCCTGTCGTGACATGCATCATAGCGTAAGGTACAGGATACGGGCGTTGTCACGAAGACATCAACTCGATGCGGTGCTCATCCGCTTTTGTCGAACTGGTGGTCGCTGAAGATGGAGTAGGAGAAACCTGTAGTTCCTCATGGGCAATCTGCAGGGTGTAGTCGAGTTGTTCTCGTAGGTAAGAACGTAATTGTTACACGATTCACACCTTCCTTATTAACAAATAGCTCTCATTATTCAAATGACCGTAATCGAACAGTCCCCTAGGAACCACAACACTTTCTCGATTGCCTATCACTCCTCTCATGAAAGGCACACGGAGATCCATCGTCCTCATTGGATCTCCCAGCGCGGCACACATCGACACAAGTGGTAGAGCTTTCCAGCTCGACAACCGAAGCATTTCGTCCTCCATTTCACCTTAGACGTTGTCTCTCGATGTCTCACTCTAAATATTTAGCACGACCTGCGCTCACTGCAGAATCTTTTGTCGTGCCTACTTGCGGCCCAGTCGCGATATCTCCTGCATCCTCTTTCTTGGTAGGGATGTTTGATATGTCCAGCCACGAGTACCATGACCAAATCTCTTGCACTTGGAACATGACAAATGCTAGTGTTAAGCTCACTTGCACGTTGACCACCGTCAACTCTTCTCAGGATCACTCATCAGTTTTTAGGCATAATATATCCAGCTCCAGCTCCTTTTGTCTCTTTGCTTCTCTTTATTTTCCCTTTCAGCGCTTTCTGCTTAACTTTCTCTTTCCCTTTCAGCATGTTTTGCTTCTCCTCGCCCCGGTTTGAATTCTCAGTCTTTTTCCCCTATTAACGTGTTCTGCATTTCTTTCTTTTTTCTATCGCCCTCTTCCTTGCTCTTAGAGTTGTTCACATTCTTGCTTTAAACATTCTTCTCTTTTCTTACTTCTGTATAAGTCGGCTTGTTGTAGAATGTCCTCTCTCGAGCTCAACACTTTCTGATAGCTAGCAAGTTTTTATATATTTGACTTAGATCTATATTCTATGCCTGCCGTATCTATCTTGTCTGGATCGCGAAATAAATCACTATACAGTTCTAGCTGAACGCTGCCTGTGAGAAGGATTTCTTTTAAATGAATAAAAAAACAGAAATCATTTCAAGTCTTGCAAATAACTGAATAAAAATTGTATGCATTAAAATGAAGAACGATTTCAAAACACCAAAGCATATCTCTGTAATTCGACAGATTTATAAGCATTAGCCGTCTATATTTTAACGGTCTATTTGCCAATTTCACAACCACTCATTTATACCCACCAACCATAGCTTCTGAAAAATAATTGTTATGCAATCAATAGCAGAGTCATAATTTGGTCATATCACACTAAAAATGATTCTAGAATCTACCGTCTAATGCAGTCGCGGTTAATAAGTTGAAGTATGAACCAATGAAATACTTCATTTATCCTCTTCTTATTTCGGAAACATCACAATTCGTTCTTGCATCCATATTACAACTTAACAACTGCCTGTATACATTGTTCCCACACCATCCAGTACTTTCTAGAAATCCTTAGATCGAAAAATGTAACCAAAGCTAAAATAATAATGGCACAGGTAAACTACAATAGGCCTTGCCGGACCGAATAATAATAAATATGACAACTAAATAAATTTAGATAAAAAGATCAGCCTTTCCTAGTCTATATCTAGAGTCAACTCAGGACAGCTTATTTCGTAACACTTCTATTCACCGAGCTGTTCATGATAGGTGCGTTTATACTACATTCTTTTATAATGTCTCTAACCGTGATTTAAATGTCGCAATCCCAAGGATATGTTTTACAATATTCAACTCATGTGTAATATATCCTAAATAACTGAAATACTTATCAACGCCATACATAATGTTTTAAAGAGATGTCTTAAGAAATTGTGGACTCAACCCATTTAGAGCTTTGAATATAAAAGCTGCCACTTTTTTTTATTTGCTAATAATACAATTATTGGATTCTCCTTCCTCTTTACGTCCCCTGCCTGGAACAGACATTTGCGATAGTTCCTCCGCTCAATCCTGTTCTTAGTTAACCTAATGAAGTTTTTGTTGCTACTATTACCTATTGCTCATTATTTAAGACTTTCAATTAAAGTTATTTTCTGCTACCTCTACTTGGTAGTTTTTCAAATTTTCCGTTGATTGCTAACTGTTCTGAACAATTGTAACACTCGATACCATATTTATAATAATACTGATGATACATATGATTACATTACCCTTGTTTCGGTTCCAAACTTATGTTTCTGTTTACCAGAACTAGTTTCATTTTTTGGAATGTATCTTTGAATATAGCTAATATTTTATGTGCATCTATCGTCTAATGCTATTAGGTAACCAAGATATTTGAATTTTGTATTTTGCTTAATTTTTTTCATATTTGCTTACAAGATTGTATTTGGGGTTAGAGGATCTCTTTGAGATGACCATACATTCAGTTTTTCTTTTGGCATTCAAAGACAGGCCCGTTTTGATACAATCCGGCTGCTGCATTTGATTTTCTTACCAATACTCTACAACACAGGGGCTAGCTTTTCTGTTTCATTTCAAATCAAAGGCTTGCGGAGAGCCCGTACACAAGTAGGCAATGGAAAATCACTGCCGTAGTTTTCACAGGAATAGTCATGTTTCAAAGCTTTACAATTATCTCGGTAAACAATGTGAAGGGGTTTGTGATTCGGATCCAAATCCCTCATTTGGCAGGAACAACCATACGCAGCAGGTGCCTTCAAGGCGTCATACAGCGTCTGCTCGCAAAAGATACAGTAGCAATAGCAGCATGGAATGTGCCTACATTGCACTAAAAAGATGTATAAAATAATGTTAATAAAGAAACGGGCAAAATATATCTTAACATCCTAGGACTTGCTGAGGTAAGATGGAAAGCATCAGGTCCTGTAAAACTAGGTAGAAAAGACTAATTTACTCGGGAGAAATACACATGAAAGAGACGATAGTATGATGAAACAACAGCATTCTGGAATTCTTTTGCAAAAAAATCAGACAGAGTGTTAAGGCTTAACAGGTAGCCAAACATTTAAAAGTTGGCGTTATTTAAGTATATGAATCAACACTTTTAAAACAGATAGTAGAAAAAAAAGGGCTATCTAAAATCTCAGGATATCAAAAAAATAATGCAAAAGTTAGGAATAAAAGGGTAGATGGTATTATTGGGCCCAGTGGCAAAGGGTGTGTAAATGGATGTATTAATAAGCTAATTGAATGGTGCCAAATAAATGGTTTCAGCTCACAATTACCTTGTATCAAAACTATCCTATACGACACTTGGCATGGAAGAGCCCGGTGAAAAAGTAGAAATAAAATAAAAACTTATCAGAAAAGGATCCGAAACGCTTTCAAAGCATCAAATTCCCGACAATATTGTTACCTTCAAACCACATTCCGGTCATATGTAAATTTAAGATAAAACATAAAAAACAAAAGCAAAGGGCAATCTTAAATTCAAAATGGAACTACTTACATCTGATGAAAATATAAGATACATAATGGCTGTAGCTGTGCAAAACCATTATGAGGTCTAAACAACGACTTAGAGATAAAAGAAATGTGGTCACAAAGGGTCCCTGTGTGAAATCATAGGAAAGACATCTCCAAATAGGAATAAAAAGGGCATAAAATATGGATAAAAACGAAATACCAGGTTTGATGAAAGAAAGGCATAAATCAAATACTGAAGAAGCCATATACAATAGTCTAAACAAAAACAAACAAACAACAATAACACAAAAAAAAACTTAAGGTATATTGCAATATTGCAATATAGTTAAGAGGAATGGAACAATCAACATTGTCAGGAAATATAATTGTATTACTTATTAAAAAATAATTGGCTATCGAACGATAAAGAACTGCTGTTTTACTTAGAACAATTAAAAAAAAAAACTTTATTCTAAAACAGTCCTATTTATATCTTGCCATATTGGTGACCATTAAGTCAGGCCGAAAGAAGTTTGAACGTCTCTTAAAGCCCATCATATGAAGAATGCTATTTTTGTCCACTGTAACTTAAAATTTTTCAAAGATTTTTGTGCCGACATTCTTTTATACTTTTGATTTCGTCATTTTGAATTTAACGTTTTAAAAAATCAACACTTATATTCAACAAAATTTAAGTTTATGGCGTTTGATATGCATCGATGTTTCATTATGATAGTACGTTCATGATGAAAAAAAAATTTTCACCTGAACAAACCATGCATTTTTTAATAAGTCACTAGACTTCAATGAATGATAGGATTGATAATAATAATAATAATAATAATAATAATAATAATAATAATAATAATAATAATAATAATAATAATAATAATAAATAATAATAATAATAATAATAATAATAATAATAATAATAATAATAATAATAATAATAATAAATAATAATAATAATAACAATAAAAATAAAAATAATACAGTCACACTTGAATAGAACTTGAATCATAATGTTCTTACTTTTTTACTCCGTCGTCAGTGGACTCAGCATCATTTTCTTGGAGATCATCATCATCATCATCATCATCATCACACTGCGGATTCTGAATATGAATATTGCCCATTGCAAAATGTTTTGCCATCTCTAGGTTGATGTTTACTGGTGTAGTTGAATTGATTGTTCTAAAAATCGGGAAAGTGAAACGATCAACAATAATACTATGTTATGTGTAATTTCATATAAAATATGTTTCATAGCTGAAAGGAAATCAAAAGTTAAATAATTTTTTATTTAAATATTCAAAATCATTCATGATTTCCAAAAAGCAAGGATGAGCACGTGTAGGGTATTTAGTGAAGGAACTATAGAAAAGAAGAGATTGGGATGGGGGAGAGCGGTGGAGGTTGAGAAAAAGCGAGGAAATAAGTACACGTAGACATTCAGATCTACTCACAGTGAATAGGACAAACACATAAGAAGCCCATACATATATATGAAATATAAAAATTCCCCGATTGGCTTCTCCTCACAGCTCTCAGTCATACAGGAAAGACTTTTACCAAAATGAGAAGAGAGAAGTAAAAGGATACCATTTTTTGTTCCTGAAAATATGGATCTGCCAAGGATTTCTTCTGTTAGTAGAATATCTCATTTAATTGTTTTCTCTTCTGATAGATCTGAAAATACCAGGTCCGTCTCACAGTTTCAGCCATCTGTCGACCTAAAAGTTCTAGATACTTAATAGTTCTTTTACAAAAAAGAACACTGACGGTATCTTTTTCAAACCCCTATAAATATTCCAAATGCAATACATAAATACATTATATAGCACCTTCTTTTGATAAAAGAAAAGGCGAATGTCCCACAGCATTCCCTCAACTCAAAAATGTTTTACACTGTAAATGAGACAATATTGTCAAAAGATTTACAGCTCGCTTAAAAAATAAATAAGCACAGAAACCCTTAAGATCCTAATAATAACCAGAACATCAAGCACCTAAATAATACCCTCCACACCGTCCACAACTAACCCAAGACCGACACCATTGATTTATCTTGACATCTTATGAATACAAAAAATAATTGCGACAGAATTACAACAAACTTATTCTAGAGATAGATCATCTGACCCTTTAATCTATGCGGCATTGTTTGATAACACTTTTTTTTTTTAAAGATAACGGCGTTTTTGTAAACCATATTCTACATCCACCTTCAATCAACTTCAGATCCATGTATTTGTTTCCGGTAGAGCAATAATGTGCACCCCCCCACTTTCGTTTATTTAAACAACTTACATATTTTTCATCTCTCCTCTTGATGAGATGATGTCAAGCTCTCTATCACGCACCAAAGATTGAAGTGATTGATTTATACTTCTCAACGAATCAGAAAAAGTACTGAGGATGTAAAAGAAAACTGTGACACAGAAAAAATAAAATAGAATATTCAATTCTTATGATATGAGCTTGGCTATATGTTATAAAGTGCCAGAAATAGGTCAAATATACTATGTAGTACATGTACATCATCTGCATATCTGGGATTATTAATATCTTCTCCGTGATTTTTAGCCTAAAATATAATCAAAACTCTCTTCACTATATAGGTTACAAAAAAACAGAGGACAATGCACATTCCTGCCTCACACCTCTTTGGGTGGATTTGAAATCTCTATGTTCTCCTTCAATTCTAACAGATGTCCTTTGATCCTGGGGCAGATTTCTTAACTACTCTCAGATCTTTGTCCTCATTGTCTAATTCCTCTGGCATATGAAACATCTCTACTACACGCTTAAGTATTGAAAGGCCTTAGAGTAATCACTGAAACAGAGATGAAGATATTTTTGCACTGTTATACACCTTTTCATAGCATTGGCATTGCGATTCTATTCAATTTTTCAGGCATAAAGCCAAACTGTTTTGTGGATAAGTGTGGTTTTAAACTTTTGCGCATTCTACGCATCAAATCACGTTACAGAATTTTTGTAAAATGGCTCATTAAACTGATTGTTCTGTGAAGTTCACATTCTGTTGCTACTGGTGTTTTGGGCAGTGCCATAAAAACAGGTTTACAGAGATTTTCTAGAGTATAATTACTATCTTTTATCGCATTAAGGATATACATAAAAAAATTCTATTTCTAGGTTATCGAATGCTACTAGGTTATCTAATGCTGCAATTGTTTCCTCTGTTCCTATGGCTTTTACATTCTCTGACTATCATTTTTAGTTTTCCTTTCTTTTCCATTACATTGTTTTGTTATTTTATTTGATGCAGCGATATTTAGTGTTACTCTTAGAAAATTCTTTCAAAAAATCTCCAGAAAATGTTAACCTGAAATGGAGAACATATCGATCTCTTTTCAATATCTCATGACTCAAAGCAACGACAAAAACATAACATCACAGATCAGAGAACTCCTCTTCGCCGACGACGCAGCTCTCGTTTTCCGTGATGAACGAACATTGCAAAATAAGATAAACCATCTGCTGCAGTTAACCCAAACTTTTCTCTCGCCGACGCACGACGAAAACAGTAGTTCTTTCACTTTAAAAAAATATCCGTCCAACATCCACCATCCTGCTCAACAATCCACAACAGATCCATATGGAAAACCGCGGTAAAAACAAGCGTTGTACATCTATAGAAGCAGACCATTTATTGAGCACTTGAAAAAGAGAACAGAAAACGTGTCTCTATATCAACTTAAGAAGTAATCATAATTGAGCATGCAAACTGAAAATCGACAATCTGAGCCTGAAGAAAATCTTGCGTGGCATTGCACCTACAGGCAACAGTAAAGCCTTCTGTTAGATCGTCTGCCAAGGTAATAAAGGCCGTCTGGAAATAGAGAGCTTCAATTTTAATGTTTGCTAAATTTGTCCTGTAATAGGCACATTGCTAATCTTATAATAAAGTATGACAAATCTTATTAGCAGGTAGGACTTTAAAGTTCTCTTTGATTCAATTTCAGTCCATAAAATCAGTGTTAACATTTTTTTTTTATACAACAGATAACGATTCTTGCTGTTTCGCTCTGTATTTTATGTTGTGGTCAGCTCGGATGAACATATCTCAATCTTCAGTGAACAACAAATCGACTGTTTATTGAATAATGAATCCGGCGAAAGGCTTCCGTTCGCTTTCTGGTGAGTCACTTGAAAGATTAAGGAGAGAAGGAATACGTTTCTTAGATTTCAGGGATGATTAATTTACCATGTTGTCACGGACACTCCGTCT
Source organism: Plakobranchus ocellatus (assembly GCA_019648995.1). NCBI lineage: Eukaryota > Metazoa > Mollusca > Gastropoda > Plakobranchidae > Plakobranchus > Plakobranchus ocellatus. The sequence goes on along the minus strand of BLXT01000117.1, from coordinate 26,959 downwards.
CAGAGTTTAAAGTCATAAAAGTTACCATGAACTCAAGAAGAATAACGCGAAGAGCAAATAAAATTTGCGCATTATTTATCAGACTAAGAGTCTAATTTAAGTAATATTAGTTGACTTGTTATTGATTGAGTATTGAAAGAGACCAAGAATAATTCTTACGTTCGCTCTTTCGATGTAAAAAAACAACAAAAAACAATAACATAATTGTATGTGTAAGGAGTTGGGTGAGGAAAATCGTGCGTGCCATTTTAAATTCGCGCCACGTGAGTGCAGACACACGACTTACTCCGTCTTTATTAAAAACATAATTTTCAAAGCAAAGTCACAAACCTCTCTACGGGCATGAGTTTGGTCTCAGTTGATTCATCAGGGAAACTTCTGGTAGCTCCTAAAACAGAAGGACGAATGGATAATTTATATAAATATAGGAAAATCACCACACCAAATCAAAAACACTATATTACCTTGATCAAGAGTCCTCTGCAATTTTAACGAAAGAATACATTTAATAGAATATCGTGATTACCAAATATCGAAATATTAAGGAATGAGACTACTAAAAACAGTTTCTGGTTATAAGGACAGGCTTTTATATTTATTGAATCTATCAATATTCGCTGTCTTTCTCAATATAGTTTTTTTTCCTTGGCATTGTTTTCGTTAACACTTATACATCCGGGAAAAAAGCTCAGATCTCATTTTTCAGGTCAGATCAAATAAGAGCCTCCTCACAAACATCTCATTGGTTTTGGGGCGTTAGTAAGCACCTCGTGGTTAAATATATACACCTATGATCCATTCACCGTTTAAATGCCACTTATGTCGAGCTGCTTAACTGCAACCTTTGTCACTTTGATAAATTGAAATAACAAAATTAACTGCCACCACTGACAAACTTACCGTTGAACTGTTATGTTTGTGACACTAACTGTCAAACTGTCACCAATGTCACTGTGATCGTTTGAAAGAAAAAAAAATGTGGTA
>BLXT01000103.1:39606-52392 GCA_019648995.1 Plakobranchus ocellatus | reverse complement strand
CTAAGATCTGTAGGGATCCCTTTGCCGCGGGCTCGAGCTGAAGTCCGACACTGTCAGGTGCCTAAAGCCAGATATCAACTTGTTGACGGGACAATACCACAAAAGCATCTCAACATAATGACTGCATGAATATTAGTTGAGTTGCCAAACTTACTGAGGCCAAATAATTTTATTTGACTGAATTACTCGGGGGAAAAAAAAAGCAGGAAAATGACAAAAATAAAACCAACCTAAGACTTTTTTTTTTGTTTGGTTGCATGTTGGTAATCCTGGCATTTCACGTTGGTTAAATCGCTGCTCAAAATATTTTTTAGGTTTCTATTTCCGTATATTATACTGTCGTTCCAGGCTCTAGGTCGATGTGACATAAGGAAATGGAGCAGTCTTATCTGGATGCAAAGAGAGCGGAGCGCTGCCACGTTAATACCAAAAGATGGAGTAAGTTGGTGAGTTTGCCTAAATATCGTGCCGGAGGCTCTGATGACACTCGTCAATCATGGTTAACTACCTGAATGAGTGAATAATTATGACGAAAAAAAAATAAAGTTAACACAACCTGCTGACTTTTAACCCATTATGCCATGCAATTTACTACTTATTTGACTGAGAAACCACAGAGGGTTAAGGCCGCTTGATGTCAAGCTCATAATGAGTTATACTTCCCGTAGAAGCATCGCTAGTGGTGTACGGCTTAGTGTGATATTCCTACAATCTGGGAACTAAGATGTCACGCATAGCCTGAAGTCCGGGTCAATAGTTGTTCATCAAAATCTTCGTGGTATTGAACCACAACGTGCTGACATTTTTGGACTGAAAGGTCCTAAATAGTTTTGGAAAAACAAAGAAGTGAGCTGATTAAAATCTGAAATGTCCTTCCTGTTGTTACTTGTAATGAGTACATGACTGTATTTGTAAACTGTTCAAAAATTGTCTATGTACATTTTTAGGGCTGTGATTTACTTATCAAGGCCTCTTTTCAACACCGGTCAAAAATCATTGTAAAAACGCAATAAATAAGATGGATGAGTTGGCAATTTGCATTCACTTTTTTTTTTTTTTACCTTGAAAAAGGGGGACGTCGGTGGCACAATGGTTAGCGAGTCCGCCCTGAGATCTGCAGGGACCCTTCTGTCGCCGGTTCGAGCCCCGCCACCGACACCCTGGCCTGACGGAGGGCCTGAAAGCCTGAGATCACCTTCTTGTGGGCTGGCTATATACAAAAAACCAAACCAACCTTGAAAAAGAACAATGACTTCGGTTTTACCCTTGATATTTTAAACGTGGAACACTATAATAACGTATAATTGTTTGTTTATTCTTTTTTTTTTAACTTATCATTGCACAGGTTATTTGGTGTCTCTATGGAATGAGTTTTAAGACAACTAAGCGACCGGATATGTCTTCACCTACGGCGGCAAGGTCAAGGTTAAGAGGTCAAAGACCAAATGGTGGGAGAGTCAATGAGCCAGTATTTCCAGCGTGAGTTGAAGGGAATCAAACATGATGACGGGGTGTGGTTTGGATACTAGACCTACAAAACACCCACAGCTATGGACAGTGGTGACTCAAGATAATATTTAATATGTATACTTTCTTATAGAATCATCTGCTATTTTATAATCGAATCATGTTGTGTTAGTATCAGTCCAACCCCACAGGTTTTGACAAACCAAAAGCATTATGTAGTCATTATTTACTATTCAAATCAGAAGTAGCTTTGGTAAGCTGAGATAAAAAGATAACGGAGAAAAGTTGGTCCTCTCTTTGTCCTGGGAGCGGTGAGCGGTGGGGTAAACACAGCAGAGCGAGACATCGTATCAAGTCCATGCTGAATCCTAGCATGATAATGTATACATTGTGACAGCATTATTTTCTTTTTCAAGATTGCCCTTGCTTTTTAAAGAAAATCTAGGTAATTAGAATGTGCTTTCACACCTCTTAATAGATGTAACAGAAAGTTAACACGCATAGGAAAAAAATTTATTTAATATCCCCAAAAGCATGGAAGAGGGAAAATTAAAAAGATATAAACTAAACGCAATAATTTTATTTTAATTACAGAAAATTTCAAACAGTGGCCTTAAAAGTTGGCCATAATAATGTTATTCTTGGTTGGGGCATTTATACCTTTTTTCCCCTCTAAACGGATATTCCATAATTAATATTAGACTCGTTGAAAAGCTAAAGTCATATTTTGCTATCAAAATTTTCATGTCCGTAAATTTTGTCTTTCTTGTTACGATTAGGCCAAATCTTGAAGTGTACATTAATAACACGTATTTTTTTTGGGGGNNGGGGGAAGAGTTGAAGCGATTGCAGAACCAGTTTAAAAAAAAACAGTAGGGGGAAAGTAGGCAGCGAGAATGATAGAAAAAGAGAGAGAAAGACTGGTGAGAAAGGAGGGAGAAGAGGTGGGTAATGGGATGGATAATGAGGGTGGAGGCGGAGATGGCTGTAGAGACGGAGATGTTAAAATGCTACAGAAATGCACATAAAGAGATTTAGATTGAGAGAGAGAAAGAGAGAGAGAGAGAGAGAGAGAACGAGAAAGAAGCAGGGGAGAGAAAGAGAAAGAAGCAGGAGAGAGAAAGAGAGAGGGAGAGAGAGAGAAGGAGAAAGAAGCAGTAGAGAGCGGAGCGGAGGAATAGTGAAAGAGAACATTCAAGGAGCGCAATAGAAATGGCGTAGATGTGATGGATAGGAGCCTATGCGATATATGAGATTGCGAGTGCGGAGAGGATAAAGAGAAATGGGGAGAGGGTGGGAAGGGGGTTGGGGTTGCAAGTGTAGTGACTATGTGGATTTGCTATGAGACAAAAACAAATGTTCAAAAGAATGAATGAGGTAAGGGAGCAGTAGATGGGGAAAGTGATGAACCCGTGACATACATGGAAATAAGGATACGATGACACAGATAGTGGGTTGTTGTAGAGAGAAGGAGTAGAGGTATAGGGGCGAGAAGGTGGGGGAAAACGTTGGGTGAAGTGCGAGATGAGAAGAGGGGAAATGGAGGGGAGGGACAAGGCAAAAAAGGAGGGATGGTGGCGGAGGAGTGAGCAATAATGTATGAGGGGATGTGAGAGGGAAGCAGAGGAGGAGCGGGCTTGGATCTGGAAGAAATAGGATGAAGACATTGGAGGAGTCAGTGAAATGGAGAAATAATACACTCGTGTATTTGTTGTTTTTATGTGCATCATCTCCCTTCTTTTTTCACTTTATATTTCCCAAAGTTTTCATTCCAATATTTGCCACTTTTGATATAAAACCATCGATCCATATCTTAAAATTTGTGATTTGTTGCCTATCTCAGACAAAACAGGTCGATTGATTGCATTGGAATACAAACGTCAATCCTCAAATTAATTTAGATAATTAAACAACATTTACTAAATGTTATGAACTTTCGTTTCCTTATTTAAAAATCTCCTCAAAGAGTAAACTGCACAAATACAGGAAAAAGATCCACTTTACAATGGGCAAAAGTCTCTTTTACCCTCAATCTTCTCCTCTCTATCATTAACACAAAATCTCTTTGTGGGCTCTCGGACATGTCATCAATAAAGCATAATAAAGCCTTGCGCAGTTTCAGGTCAGAAATTTTATATGATTGTGGCAAGAAATCGTGAGCATAATATATTGATCAGTCGCAGTTGTAAACGGATGCCGCGAATGCTTAAAGCTTTTTCATATTTTTACCGATCTGAAGATTCTGCATCTGTTTGATAATGTTGAAATCTCTCTTCAGCTTACCTGGTGGTGACAGCAGTCGCTTCTGTATCTTCTACATTTTCTTTCTATCCGTGAGGCCTCTGGCATCCTCTCCACAATTTTTTGGTACGGTCATCGTTGGGTTTCATCCTCTGAGTCTGTTGGATCCTCAAGATAATCTGACCATTTCCATACTGAGCCTCATCTTGCCAACTCCAATATCAGGAAAGTGGTCAACAGTGTGGGATCGTTCTCTAAGCAATAGGGATTTGTCTTTAAAAACCAGGATAAAGGTTGCCAAAAGCTTGCGACCAGCTGGTAGTAGGTATCATGCGCATAAAAAATAATTATAAGGTGGCAATATCTTGAGATCATGTGATATCAACTAGCCTTCGACCCACAAAACCAGCCATATCTCAATTTTTGCAAAATGCTTCGTGCATGTTCTGAACTGAACTTTGACCTGGATGTAGCTCAAACTAAATGTTTAGTCAATTGTTCAGGTGATGGCACAACAGCGTTTCTGGCAAGTGCTATTCCGGCAAATCTTAGGCTGAAGGTGCTACAGTGATTGAGTTTGATGAGCCACATAGTCAGCGTTGTGTAACTCCATACCCGTCCTGGGCGTAATGGACCTGGACTACGTTAAGCAGCATCAAGAGTTCCCGATAAAATACCAACAATACAGAACGAATACCAGTCGATGCGCGACAGATAACTGAAGATTAAATGCAGGAATGCGCTATTAGAGTCAATTGTCAGCATCAAACGCTCTCATACATTCACTCCTGTATCAATGGAGAATCAAGAGATTGTATTCAGCAAAAACAATCATCTAGTGAAATCCTAACATTACCTGTCCTTATTAACACTCGCCATTGTTATCCCAACACTTAGCAAACGACAAGGAACAACAAAAAAAAAAAGATCAAACAGCATTGGGTGACAATAAACACCAACAATCAACTAAATCTAAAATAAAACTTCGCCTGTAACAATCATCAGTTGATTCAATTTAAAGTGAAACAATCAAATACCAATACGTTCTTGTACTTCTTTAGATTCCTTGTCTAGAACAGACATTGCCGATCATGTTCCTCCACTGAGACCTTTTCTCAATTAACCTAACACATTTGTTATTGCTACCATTCCATATTGTCCACGAGTTAGGATTCACGAACAATAACACCACCCAGCAGCCAAATAATTATCTGCAATCAACAAATAAAAAAAAGAAAAGCCCTAGAACTGATCACTTCAGATGAAGACGATGAAATGTCTGCAGATAGGAAAATTTGTTTTACAACCAGGCGCCATCAATTAATCAAAAAGAAAAAAGATAAATAATAATCAACAGTCAACACTAGAGTGCTAAAATAGAAATATAAAAAAGAGTTACAGCCTAGTAACAACCTTATGATAATTGTGCTTTGACTCGCAGGCGCAACGTTGTTGCCTTACAAGATGACTCACCGTCAAGTTATTTTGTGAACTGCTGAACTGACAATCAAAACCCAACTTCCAGGACCACTATGAGCCAATTGGATTGTACATCTGTCTTCAAATTGTTCAAACATTCTTTTTTTACCTTACTTCTATTCATAAACTGCTCTATGCTTTATTTCCTTTATGATTAATTCCGAAAAGCTTGAGATCAATTAATCCTTACAAAGATCTAATTGCCAGTTATTTTAAACGCACTGGTATCTCACGGTATATAAACATCACCTGCCCTGGTTGCTCTGTCAGGGTGTAAGGGAAGCTGTGAGGTCTTTAAGCATTTTGTATCATTGAATTTCAAACATGTAAGTTTTAAGAAAATGACAGCAGCTATATTACAGTGGCCTGTGAATACTCTACTAAAGACGAGATAATTTGTCCTACTGTCTTCTTTGTGAAAATCAGTATGCGAAATCCACGCCAATATAAAGGAAAAAAAATAACCTACCATTACGTGTGGAAAAAAATGAATCTAGTTCTATCCCAAAATGCATGGCATAACAAGCGTATACAAATCTGAATCTGTGCCATAATTAATTTTTGTGATGCAGACTGTGCAGTCTAACTATAACCTCGACCTTTATTTCTAAATCTTGCAAAATATGAGTTCATTATTCGTGAACTATTTGTACAGGACGCAAACCTTTTTTCTTCACTGCTTTAGAAGTTTCTAGTTCTTTAGTTAAAGGCAACATTCAACAACTTTTTTTCTCATCCACAAACATGTGAGACGAAGGGAATAAATTCACTGATTATCTTGAGACACTGTGCTCTTTCATCTCTCTATCAGAACAATACTCTGTGGATGTAATAATGTTACTATCTCTCTTTTTTACATTACAGATCAATTCTGTAGTGGATCTTACGATATTTCGTTCTTTCTTTCTATCTTTTTCTACACAAGATATAATTTATGTCGGTATTTTTTCCAGCCTTTTCTTTAGAAACCTGTCCTGAAAGTGTCCAGCGATCTTAATCGTGCAGGAAATGCAATCTTCTAACGTTGGACAGATCAAATTGGTTACATTGTTAAACATTTTGTTACCAATGTAAAGTGTTTCATGTTTTACCTTTTATCCAATGATTACACACCAAAACTAACATAGTAGCATGCATCAAGGCAGCGTAATGTTTAGTTTTCATGCTTCTACCTTTGAGATGCTTGACGTCCAATCCTCTGACAAAATGCACTGACATGAGTGTTACAATTCTTACATACCGATATTTAAAATGCAACCTTCAGATTGTTTGTGTCGCAATACGGGTATTCTCAAGTAAAAATCAAGTTTGGTATATTTGAACATTGTAGAACACATTATGGGCAGCCTAGGAACTCCAACAGATCCTTCTGTGTTGAGAATCAAATCGGAAAATGGACTGAAGCTTTTGCCCTTTCCTATAAATAATTATAACTTCCTATACTTATTTTTCTCATGGAAATCCGAATTTTATTCTTGTCCAGAACATCATTTTTTTCTCAAAGTTTTGAAACTTGTTGGAAACCTTCTTCATCCCAAACTGCTTTCTCACCTCCATGACAAGTTCAAGTTTTTGCGAATTTTACTCCTGTGTTTTTGCATCATTGGGGCTGTTACTCCACTGATTGACTGATTAAGATTTTCCAGTTGCACAGCAGCTTCGACCTTATTTTTTCGAGTGCTGGTGGCAATTGGTGGATGCTCTCTAAAGCCACTGGCTTATCTGGCAATTTCATCTTGGCTTGCACAGATAAAAAGTTAAAGAACATCAATCTGGAAATCTCCAAGGCTGGGGTAAACGAAATGCAGACCAAAATGTTCCCATCTTTTTCTTCTCAGTCAAACAGATATTCCCCCCCCCCCCCAGGAAAGAGCAAGATTATGATGCTCCATAGACGAATATTTGAGTCTTTGTTGTACCAGAACTCCACGTTATATTTCTTTACCTATATTTGTCTCTCATTATTGTATACCTCTGCGCTTATGACGACAATCTGGACCAAAAAATTCCAACTTTGCTGTTAGTCTGTTACCTCTTGATCAAAATTCTCTCTCTTTCAAATGCACGAATTCAAGGCCTATCTCAGGCACGCATATGTCAGCTGAGAATTTGTGAGTAATATAACCCGACTTGATACGGAAAAATATGCTGTCTGTTGTGAAACGCGTTTCTTCTAGCCACTTCTGGGGAATTGCATACAGTTTTGTCTAGCAGGCCTAGGTCTAAGAATTATCAAATGGCTCCAGTATCGGTCTGGTCAGGATTTTTGCTATTCCAGGCATAACGCTTGAAAATATAAACCTCACTTTAGATCAAGCCATGGCCATATTTTGCTTACGCCAAAATCTTTGACGTTCTGAAAGGAGTTTGAAGACTCTTCTTTGAAAACTAATTATCTGTTAGCTTTTTCTCCATAGAACGGTTTCCAGCCAAGAGGATTTTTAAAGATATAAATTGAAATCATGGCAGCTGTTAATTTACTATTTTTTACACCACGAGTGCAGAAAATCTGAAAATATATTGCATTGCCCACACACACAATATCTTCTATAGTCAGATGCAATGTTGGAAGCGAGAGTTTAACATTTTGAAAAAAAAAAATGAATTATCTCTGCAAAAACATGAACTGGAAATCTTGTATTACTTATGTTTCATAAACAGTTGTTGCATTTTTTTTATAACCAACCTATTCTTTAAAAACGAAGGTCAGTGGTTTACCTAGTAGGACAGTTAGCTACTAAGAGAGAGGTTCGAGGTTCAAATCCCAGTCAAGGGCTAAAACAATTTTTCATTGCTCCTCTGTGTTCACACGTACTTAATGGCTTGCAAAATCTCTTAAGACCCGGCGAAAGTAAAGGCGGCGAGGAAAGAAATGGCAAATTTCTCAGAATGCTGTATGCCAAGAACAATCAGGACTCTGCTCCTGGTTCCCCGATGCTAGAACCAAGCATGGGACCCACTTACTTTTATCCGATGAGAAATGGGCAGAATTATCCCGAAGAACAGATAAATTATAGATTTCCAATCTATGAAAGGCACGTATCAGAATCTCAGGTTGGCTCCATACATCCTAACCTTCTGTCTCTTCTTCTCATTCTAAATGAGATGATGCACATTGAGATGTTTATTTTTCCTTGCTGTTTTCCTCCAAATCTTCATCATCTTTCTTAATACTCTTTCTTCCCTTTTAGTCTCTTTTCTCCCTCTCTGCTCTTCTCTCGCCCACTCTCGATCTTTCTTCCTTTCAGATCTCCTCTGCATTGTTATTCCTCTTCCTCCGTCTTTCTCTCCCTCTTCCCTCACCTCCCCTTGTTTCTCCTCCTCTCATCATCCCGCTCGTTCACCGTGTTTCTCCCCTTGCTCGTAGTCTCGCTGCTCTCACCAACTTCCCTCTTCTCAATCTTTAGAGGGCTTTGATGGCACAGTGGCTAGCGAGTCCGCCCTGAGATCTGCAGGGACCATTATGTCACGGGTTTTTATTTTTTTCTGTCATCGGGAAAAAAAATAATTAAGTTCTTTGGTCTCACAAAGTCAAAAAGCATTTTGAGACAAGCCACGTAATCTGTGAACTGTCAAATTTAAGAAACCGAGTAAGTTCCCTTGTCATAAAATTATGTGCACTCAAGATTGAGTAACTTGGTTTCTCAGACTTTCTCTCAGTCTTTTTTCTACTCTAAACCTCAAATCATTGATGTAAGTAAATAAGATATTAATGTTTCCAAGTTATTATCTTACAAAGCATTGACGGTTGCACAGTAGCATTTCTCAAAACCTTACAATATTTAGAATATTAGCCGAAAGCTCAATGAAACCTGTGGGGTTTCAATCACTGATGTTCTAATATACGTTTTTTAATGTATGAAGGTTTGAATATTCAAATGACATTGTTGTTGATTATGAAAAAAAGCTAAACAAGTAAACTATGATTTAATACTCATGAGCTATACCGATGTGTATAAAACACTTAGATGGCTCTCGTGTTCTGTCTTTTTCTTGTTCTGTGTTTCTATATGAATGCAGAATTCGTAAGCCAGTGTGGAATGAGTTTGAATGGGACTACAGTCAAAATTTACAGGATTTGGGTACCGATTGAAGTTATTGCTTTTCTTGCTTATCACAATAGGTACTGAGATTGTGATCTCACTAAACGCTCGACTTGAGCCAGTAATTGATTAGTGCAACTCCTAGACTATTTCGCAAAAATTGATATCTTTTATCTGTCATGTAAGCAAAAACAGCTTTGGATATAAAATATTTTCTTTAGCTGTCGAAGGATAAGAGTATCGCCAGTTAAAACAATTAGGAATTAGTGAACAAAGCAAATAAAACAAACTGAAGGCGTTTTAAATACAATAAAACCTTTATTGTAAAGCGATATCTCGTTAAATCAGCTTTTACTGCCTGTCACTGTCTGTCTGTCTCTCACTCTCTCTCTCTCTCTCTCTCTCTCTCTCTCTCTCTCTCTCTCTCTCTCTCTCTCTCTGAATATATGTAGGGCTAAATATTCATTAAACTGGCTCTGTCTGCCTGCCTACCCATAGCGAGCTCTGAACCGTTCAATAGAATAGTCTGAATTTCAGAGGTCTCTGTTTAAATCCATACAGAATCTCATTAGGAAGTCTAGCTGACGCAGTGGCTAGCGATTTCTTCGCACGTGCCAGGCCCGAGGAGAGCCAAAAAGAATGAGATCATTAGGTTGTCAGCTGACATTAATAGGGAAAAAGATAAAAAAGGTCTACATATTTCCATAAACATATCAAATAAAGATCATTCAATTAAAAGTAAATTGACGCCTTAAATTTATACAATACGACGTTATATAATGAATCTTGGTTTTAACGTTTTTATTGGAGAGGGTTTTATTCTATAGGAGAAGAATATGCTCTTCTTAATTACACGCGAAATCTAAATTTGGGCGCTTTGGGTAGTGAGAGTGAGCTCTCGTGGAAAGCCCTACTATAACTGAACCGATGAAGGCAGTGAAACAGTAGAGGCTCAAAAAAAAAAAAAAATTATTTACTATAACAGCGTGATTTTCAACTTTGCCGTGAAAAAGGCCCATCTTCAATGCTTACGATTAAAAACAAACAAACAAACAAACAAAAAAACAATTAACAGTTAAACCCGTCCAGCAATTTATTGAACGATCCTGTATATTATTCAGAATTTTATCAGCCATTCGAAAAATTATTTTTATTGCCATAAACAAAAGTTTATGTCGGACAAATTAAACTAAATTAATATATTTATAACACAACAACGTTTCTCCTTTATTTTGGCTTCACCAGTTTCTTTTAAACTAAAGAATAAGAAATACAAGACAAGCATAGTGCAGTGGAGAAAGTTATGTAAAAACGGGGGATATAAACAGAGGGGTGGAATTAACGTATTGTAACTAACTGGGCAAAGGGTAAAGAGAAAATGCTGAGGGCTTTAGAGTGAATCCTAAAATCTGACATATAATGCTGTTCTTGTTTTTTCAACCGTTGTTGGTTTCCCGTAAAGTGTTGCCAATCTTTCTCATCCAAAATAGATGAATGGAGGAAGAATCTTGTACAGGTTCAATAAATTTGCAATTAACAAAGATTAAACTACTGTCCTAGATTTACAAACACAATTCTATTTATTACCCTTGCTTAAAAAAAATTAAAAAAAAAATTTTTAAAAATGCTTCCATAAAGGAAATGTTTTTGTGCTATTATGAGTTAATTGCTTTTCCTATCGAAATGGGTAAAGCACTGGTAGTTATCTATACCTTTTGAATGATTAGACAAAGCTTTTCGTTGTTTTTGCTCTTTTTTCTTTTTTTTTTTTTTTATGTATTTCTAAAACTAAATCTGCCGTTAGCAGCGATCTCGGCGTTTGCGTTGCTTGGCATTTGTTCCTCTTTGCGCTTTTGGCAGAAACTAACAATATGCGTTCTTATCTTATCTCTGTGTTATGCGGAAAGATTCGAGTTCACCCACCCGTCACCAACACTCTGGCCTTAAAAGGGTCGAATTGCCTCAGATCATCTTGAAATGATCCAATTATATTCTCTAAAATAAACAGTAATCGAACGGGGGATTATGACCTTGTGACTGTTGATTTTCGGGTGATATTGGGTCAATTTGTAATCGATTTGATAAATCGTCAGAGGGGAAAAAAAAACATATTTAAGTATCGTAATTCTACAAGAAAATAGCTCAAGAACTTGAAAAGTTACACTTACAATGTCTTCTTTGGTATAAATTAGAAAACTAAGAGAACTATACATAAACTACTAAACATATCATGTCCCTTATACAGAGAATCCTTTTTTTTTCCTCATTAGGTGCTGTGTTTTTTTAAGCAATCAAGAAATATATTTATCAATTTAAGGCGATGTGGGCATTAGACATAAAGCGTTCCACCATCAGACTCCCACAGCTTTGATAGCGAGTTCGATCGTTCGTGGTTATGAGAATAGGCTCTCTCTCCTAAAAAGCCTTACTCTTGCGCCTTCATTAAGAGTAAACGTTTTGCAAGCCCAAGATTTATCAATCGCATTAAATGAGTAAATAGAGTAAAACCACTTTTGGCATCAAACAGAGGTTTGGATTATGCACGCGCGCACACAAACACACAAATGTTCGCATAGCTTTAATCCATATCTTATTTTTAGTCTGTAGTGTGTGTACCTTGAGTTCAAGTCAAACAGACTTAGGCCACACAAGGCTTATGAAAACTGTTATAATTTTTATGCATTATTATTACATTACATTCACAAAACGCAATATGAAATATGTATATAAGTGTGTGAATGTATATATTACACATTGAGCTATTTTAAAACATGCCTATCAGAACATGTTCCATCTTCAATGATCTCCGGGTTCAGGTCGCCATCGATAAAGGGTCTGTCTTCTGTACCATATTGTTACGACTGGAGAAGGGTGCAGGAAAACTTCCAACGTTGCATGGTAATCCAAGCATTGCCAAAGGGTTTGGGCAAAATGATGTGGTATGTTTCTTTTTTTTTAGGGGGGAGGGGGGGGGGGGTAGGTTTTCCCTTGCTCAGTTTAAACAGTATAGACCCACATGTATCAGGTGTATGAAGAGATCATATACAAAAAGGTTTTGATGAATGGATATATTATACATTGAGCCCACACAGTGAAGACAAATACATTTGTTTTATATTCCTTCATCTAATCTCTGTTCCCACTGTGCATGTGATTATAAAACAGTTCATCAAGAATGATCCCAAGACAAAGCAATTACTAAAATTATGGACAAGTGCATACAATCATGTAAATAAATAAAAGACGCTTTCATTAAATCCAGACATGTAATTACATTATATGATAAAAAAGATAAAAATGTATTTAACCATAATCATTTAAATGCAAAACTTTGTAAATATCAAAAAAGAAATATGGTTTAGAAAAAACCATCTTATTAGCATATTTTACATTGAGAGTCGTACAGAAAACCTGATAATGTCAGCTGCATTATAGAGTAAAAATCAAAGCTTTGGAGAATGCAAAATTAAATTAAATAATCATTAAACATTCTTGAAAACCTCATTAAAAATCTTTTGAATGCAATGGCAAGAGCATACCTGATCCTTTATGTTTC
>BLXT01000103.1:0-10100 GCA_019648995.1 Plakobranchus ocellatus | reverse complement strand
AGAGAGAGAGAGAGAGAGAGAGAGAAGTTACGCCGAACCGAATTTTCATAGCATGAGCGAATTATTTTTTCCCTTTAAAAATTTCACCTTGAGAAAACATTCAGTTTGGTGTATTATACATAACTGTAGCTTTATTTTAAAAAATTATGAAATTTTAAAATATTAATTTTTGTGGGCAGTATTTATCCAATTATAAGAAGTGCTTGAGGACATTTTTCACAAGGGTGTAACTTTAAAAAAATGTTCTTGAAAATCACGAAATTTACTCTGTGCACAACAAAGTCAGCAACCATAACGCTCACTTTTTTCTGTGAAACTGAGAGCTACCGTTTTGTAGATTGATAACTTAAGCGGTTCTTAACAGAATCTCCATTTTGGGGGGGTTGTTGTCATTTTTTTTTCAATTCCTATAGAATCGCACCGTCAATATAAATTAATTGATGAAATCTTACATCAAGTTTATTATTTCAGATAAATTTTGTGTGGGTGTGGGCAAAATGACTAATTTTTTTAGAAGTTGGCAATAAATCAACTTCTGTTAACAATTTTCCCCTGTCTCTAACGAACAGCCCAAAAAAGGGCCAAAAAGGCCAAACGAAAATAAGAAAATAAGATCGGTAAGTAGGCCGATAGTGTAAAAAATATAAACATGACAATGTTCTAGTCCACATTTTCTTAATTAATGTTTTAAATTGTAAGTCTCTTTAAAATTACCAAAACAAATTATTATGGAATAACATCGAGTATGTGAAAATAGGCAAAATAATTGAATGCTACACTTTGAAAGTGACGCAGTTAAACTAAATAAGATTCCTCGATCTAGATCTAGATCTCTAAATTATGCTTAGTTCCGTCAGATATTGTCCTTATATCGATAAATCTTGAAGAAATAAGTGATTTTGAATAGAAACATGTGTAGATTTTTATATTTAGATTGAGATTTACGGTAGATAAAGGAGGATAAGGAAAAGGAGGAGAGGGCAGCGGATAATGAGGAAGAGGAAGATAAGGAAAAAGGAAAATAATGCAATTCTACCTTTCTAAACGGTAGCAATACTTGCTTTAGCTCGGTATTAACAGATGTTTATTCTAATCAGTCTAAGGCAGTGTCAAACAATTGTTACAAATCGCAAAGCTGCCACAAAACGTAGTGTAGAGAGACGCACGCACACACACTTAACTCAACACAGATGACAAAAATGGGGTCTAGATCTACATTTGGAGAGGATGATCGTTTGATCGAGTCTTGTTTGCTTATAAAATTCATCCCGCGTCTAATTTGGCCCAGCTTGGCCTACTTTGACTCGACGGTGCTATTATTATATTTAGCTTTGATTACCTTTTTTAGATATCTAAGCATTTTTTATGCAAGGTTTTGTAGGTGCGAAATCATTGTTGAACGAATTGCTAGATTGCATCCTATAGACGAGCTATTTATATATTAAGGCGAAAATAAAAGAGAGTACTTGATTGGCTACAATTTTTCTAACCTGTATTACATAAGGCGGTAGTTTGCTAGTTTGTTATGACGTAGATAAATGTGTAATATTCACTTATTATGCTATGTATTGCTTCACTATTATTTTCGCGAAGCTATAGGCGGTGGATATAAAAGGGTGGTGGAGACATTTACTTAGAGATAGACCTGCGATCTAAGTGAGCTTGCAGTTCTATGGGATCGCGGAAACTTACATTACAGTATTGTAATATTCTCTCTTTAAATAAACGTTTCACTCAATTTTTTTGGCTGCGCTTGATATGAGTTCCGTTCTTTAGTCTATTTTTGAAAATTCCATGTCACACAGGCAGTGTTAGCAAAACCAATCGTGACACAGATAATGAAAATTAAAAAAAAAAGAAATATGTTTTTTCTATTAAAAAAAAAAAAATCTTCTTTTGCATATAAAACTAGCACTGGTGAAAATTTTAAAGCATAATACAAACGAAATATATCGAAAAAGAAGTTTCACTATCCCAAATACAGACGCACAAAAGAAGAAAAAAACTGTCTGTATATTTTACTCTAATAATTACAAGCAGAAGATAAACCTAAACCCAGCAACAACAACAAAAATCTATTTAAACAATTCAGAAGTCCAAACTTACAACCCAACAGAACCAGCGCCCACTGAGAGAAAGTATCAGAGAGACAGATTCATACACAAAACTCATTGATTGGCACAGCTGACCTCAATATCAGTCTGACTTGCACATCAGCTAACATAATAGCAATAATAATTTTGCATTTTAATTAGATATCAAGAAATAATATTTCTTTAGAATTCTTAATTTTACGAAAATTGTATTCGTGCATTTCTATAACTTGAAAACCGTGTCAGGAATTCTTAGGCTTAAAAATGCAATTATCCTAAGATTTTTGTTACTGCATACACCTAGTGACGACAATTAGTTTGAGAATAAAACAAATAAACCAAATAAAGGCTAACATTAAAGAAACTCGTATGTGAATGTTTTTTTTTCTGTATTTTTATTTAGTATTTTTCACAAGTTCTTGAATAAAACTTAAAATAATTTCATATCATTGTTTCAGAATTGATAAATTTCTTTCCACCTTTTTTTTTCCTTCTTAATTTTCATAATGGACAAGCTATGAGTAATTCAAGTGAGGTTGGTTCAATCAATCAAGTTAATTAGATTTCATAACTGTCACCAAAACAAGCCTTAGCTCCATCCTTCTCTTCGAGCCCGCAAAACATAAAGTCCAGTTAAATACTGAGACATCCATTTTTTTTTTTTTTCTAACGACGTTTTAAATTCCGTTACTCTCAAATACGATAATTGTTGTAATTGCCTTGGTGAAAAGATTATCTAAAATGAGTCCAGGATTACACTTTGAGAAGTAAAGTTGTAAGTGTTTGTTATCACAGTACCTACAAACTTTTGCCGAACTTTACCTCTAAAGAGAAAGATTACTTTGTTAAAAAAAAATTTTCACCGCTAACTTATAATTGTGTTTTGAAATTAGAAATTTACTCATTTAGGTTGCTAAACCTTCATGAATAACGATGTGACTTCGTAGAGTTAATTTTTTAGGAGTTTTAAGTGAGGAACTGTAAACATTAAAAAAGGAAAAATCGTTTACGCAAACCTTGCACGCTTCTTGCACTAAACTTAAACACACTTATCTGACGGAAACGTATGTTGACGTCACACTTTGATAGCGTTTTCGAGGTCATGTTTTCCCTGCCAGCCTTTGTGCTAATATTTTGATTCTACAATTGATATTCTTTCTCGCTGTCATTAAGACAAAAAGATGCTTTCATCAAAATCAAGATCAAGCTTTTTCAAATCGCAAACGTGGATTGTCGAACAGCAGTAAAAAACGATGAATCTATTCTAACTGCAGACCCATATGATAGTGTGTATCATGTATTATACAAACGATCGGATCTTATTCATGACAAACCATGGGGAATAAATATTTCCAAAGCTTCCATATAAACTCTACTGACGTCTGATTGTGGTGTTGGTAAATAAACTACATCAGCCAGCAAAAATATAGTATTAATGTTTAAACATTACTAACCTCAGTCTCTGCTGCCATTAAGAATCATGGCATAAACACGAAAAACCAGGAGATTTATACAGTAATTTTCCAAGGTGTTCGATGCTGAACGACGACAACGGTTTGTGGATATCATCTTCCTCTGCTGATCCTGTTTCACAATGTCCACTCACAATAGCATGTACATCAAACTTACTAAGATGTCCTTATTAGCCTCAATGACAATATCAATACAGTACTGAACTGTGTGTTTTAAAAGGTTTTATCCGATTTTTTTTACGCGTATAACAATTTCCGATAGGAAAATATCAAACTGCTACATCATCAAGAAGAGTAGACTTCGAGTTAAGCTATTGCTATTTTTTTATCCAGATTAGAACATCACAGACTTGAACAATTTTCATAGCCAAGAGAAAAACAGAATATTGAATCAATAAAAGCAAAGATCAAGTGACACTTAAAGCTATTTTGGCAGATAATATTGTGAAGTTTCTTAAGAGCAATGCAAAACATAAACAAAGATTATTTATCAGATTCAAACACAATGCAAACAGAGAAAGACATGGTTCATCCTACTCTTAAGGTATGGTAAACTTTGATGAATAGATTTTAATTCATTGATGACAAAGGCCTATAACTACATCTTGTGAGACAGGCTTTCAAAACTGATTTATGTGCGCCCTTGTACAACAGTCCAATGTAATAGCTCTTTTACACCAAAGAAAATAAAAAAAACGCCTTTAACCATTTTTTTCTGAAAATACCATCGCTATGAATTAAAGGTTCAGTGATAATTTAACTATATGATCAATGACAATGGAACTTTGACTTGACTTGACTCTTGGCCTTCTGTCTCATAAGATTTAGGGTAGAAGTACCGAAGTTTAAGTGTTATCTCAGATTTAAATAAGAAAAAAATAAAAGACTGAGATACATGTCTGTGCCCAGTGATGATTTTGGTGATGATTAGTAAATGATCAACTTTATAGCAGATAAAGTAGAGAAGTAATGTCTTGCTGAGAATTAGGTCCATCCAAAAATGTGTGTATAGTTATGGGTTAGGATTACAGAATATAGCAGGTGTTGTGTATAGAAGAATATCACATGAATATTCCATATTGATAACGTTTATGTAGAGATTAAGATCAGTCTATCTAATTGATTCGTAACTTCACGTTTTATATTTTAAGATTGAAAGAGTCGACCTATATTGCTGTGATCACAACCTTTCAAGATAGCTGCTGACCGACACTGCAGCAGTCAATCTTTTCAAACTTTCAATTTCAGACACATAAACTCATGTTCCCAAAGCCCTCACTGTCTCGATTGTTCTGTATGTTAGCGCGACACAGCCCTCGTGGCTTCACTTGAAGAAAACATTAAGGCTTTCAAAAAACTAAATGCAAGGAGAAAGATTCCTCATTATTCCAGGACCGAACACAGAACAAGTCAAAGTGTACAGAGAAGAATTGGAAGTTTTGCTGAATCACAGGAATTTTACCTTTCACTTCAGAAAAAAAAAAAAAACGCAAAAAATTGTGGTCTGGACACAACATGCGGAATTGCAGACTGTCTGAAAGGATTTGGTTAAGTACACTACAGGGTGGAAAAAGAAGGAAAGCAAGACAGAACAAATACTGGCACGAGGATATGAAAGAGTGGACAGGAGTTGTGGCGGTCAGCTGATGATATGACAGAAGGAGGTGAGTGAACGTGTCATATTCCATTGCCTTGTAGTCTCGGGCCTCAGTTGGTGAGCGATTAAAACACTGCAATGGACCGGGACTCCTAGATCTACATGGCTGTGGACAGACACTATGTACGGTTTAAATCTAGAACATCGGTGGTGAGATACATCAAGCAATGTTTTACAATTCCCTTATTTGCAATTAAAATACATAAAGTGAGATCACCAAGAATCCCTAGATCTACATGGCAATGGACAGACACCTGTATAGTTTGGATCGAGAATACTAGTTGTAAGATACATACTGCAATGGTTTACGATTCTTTCGATGACGGGAATAACAGCATTGGACCAGAAGCATCTATATCTACATAGAAATGGTCACAAGCTTGTACTGTTGAGATATCTAAATATCAGCGGTAAGGTACATACTGCAATGGTTTGCAGTTTGATACGATGTAAGCACAGACAGTCATATAAAATATTAAGTTATACATAACACTAAGTTGTCAAATACGCCAGCCCCTCATATGTCTATAGAGCAAAAGAACACACAACAATGATTTAGAACCCACTGCGTGGCACTAGACACATATTGGAACGGTTCAAGTCTCTCTAAATGTCAATGAAATGTCTATCTCTGTGAATAATACCTTTAATGGACAATGGACCAGCCGACGAGACCAACAACTCCTGAGCATATGCTAATGATGACCAGTGTTGGTTGCGGGAGGCCTACTCCAGATGTGGCCCGAGACTTCTCTTCTTTAGCTCGGTCACTTGTCGGCTACTAGGATGAAGGTAAACAGTTATTGATAAAGATAAGGCTCTGAGCGAATAGGTAATTGTGGTGCAAATCATCTTTACAAAACTGTCAGAAAGAAACCTATACAAATCTTTTCCCGCTATGTCCCTATCAAATTAGGCACTCAAAAGCAGAATGGAAAAAAAGGAATATAAATAGGGAAGTTTGATTTTAAATACAACATAATGAATTGCATTGATAAACACAAATTCATTTAGATCAAAGCATACAAAATGAATACTGAGATTTCTTTGACTAATGGAAACTATCACGATTTTACTTTAACAGCCCAAAAAGAAATAAAAAATAGAAACAAAAAAAAAACAAAAAAAATCCAAGAAACACTTAGAAAAATCAAATTACAAAAAAGGAGGCACAAAATAAAATTTTGTATATGAGAAGAATATGATCGAAAGGGGGAAAGAATTTAAGAATCAATTAATACCTGCAACTGAAAACTAGCTACACAAGAAATCACTTAGGCTCAGTCCTAAGTTACATTCAGATAATCCTCTTTTTTAACAAGATCGTATTCGTCTGAGGCTGTTTTTAGGCAGATCTGGCTTTGTAGCCACACATGGACTGACTGATATTATAAAACAAGCTTAAGTTAGATTTCAGAGAAGATGTATTATATATATTTATGTATATAACTTATTATATATAACATGTATGTATGTATGTATGTATGTATGTATATATATATATAATATATATATATATATATATATATATATTTCATTATATATGTAGAATCGCAGATGAAGAGTAACTTAATGAAAGAGCAGATTTTTAAATAAAGAAAAAGGATTGCGCGTATGTATATATGCATTAATATCTCTACAACCCTTCTACCAATTTAACATCATAACATGGGTCATACAATTCCAACATGTAGACGTCATCTATAATGTAGTATTTCAATTCGTACCATTTCATTAGAAAATAGCAGGCGCTTTTTTGAAGAAATCAAAAAAAAAAATTGAATTAAATGAGCTGTTTAATTTTTATGATTGTTTTTATGACGCTATGTTAGCCCAAAAATATACCACTATAATTATAAGTCCCCATTTACGCCTCTATGTCAGTTAGGTAACCAATGTTATTTTTAGAAAAATAAATGTACCTACAGACTTTTACTTTATACAGTTTGTGCCCATAATTATGTCCAGTCACCAGCCTTTGTTTCGTATATGTGTCCAATGTAGGCTGTCACCTTTTCGGCCTGAATATTTTTTGTCAGTTTTGAGATATTCTAGTAAACTGTGTCTCGTGTCGTTGTTAAAAAAAAAAAAAAAAAAAAAACTTTCAACGAATTTAAAAGAAAGTTAAGCATTAATGCTTTTGATTAATTAAGAAAAAAAAATCGAGCCTTTTGTAAGGAGTAAAGGGGTGTAAAAAACTAAGATTAAAAGGTCATTATACCCTTTGATTGGAAGGAGCGGTAGCTTACTGGTAGTGCAGTCGGATACCAAGTCAGAGGTCTGGGGTTCGAATCCCAGTCCCGGCCAAGACAAATTTTCAGTGATCCTCTGTGTCAACCAAGCACTAAATGGGTATCTAGGTCTCTTAAGACTCGGCGAAAGTAAAGGCGGCGGGGGAAGCATTGGCAACCTACCTCATAATGCCGTACGCCAAGACATCAGGACCCTACTCCTGGTTCCCCGATGCTTAGACTAAGCGTGGGACCCACTTTACTCTTTCTATAACCTCTGCTTAAGCCGATATATCATTATCATTTTGGCCAAATGACCGACTCGTTTGTCTTTCCTCCTTCAGATACCTGTGACTCAGGCCATTTTTTTCCGGATAAAGTCTTTACGCTGAAACGTTTTTTCATACACACTGGGTTGTTCTGTGTATTTTAAACCTCAGCTGGCGGTTATTTTGTCTCACTGTCTTGATTTCATGCTTCGACCACCAGGCTTTGAGCTTGACTTATGCCCCAAGCGATTTATCGGCTTCAGTTTTCAGTTATCTTTTGGATGGATCGAAGGATTTGAGAATCATTGCTATAGGAGACGTGTAAAATCATTTTTGGCATAAATCTGTAGCGAAAATATTAAATTATTATGAGAACATAATGGATTCTCAAATCTCACCAACTGAAGACTAGAGGCTTTTTTTTTTCCTCCCTTATTTCTAAGTTCGTTAAAATATTCGGTAATTTTCATCTCCCTTTGCTGAGATGGACATGTTGGTCATTGATACCTGCGTTGTTGAGGGATCAGGCATGACGCTATTCAGATCTGGCATCTTTTCTGTTGATTCATTCCTTGAGGGTTTTTTCGTGAATTTCCAGGCTGGGTTGGCATTAGCTTCGGTGTCGGTGCCTGATGTATAAACCATAAGTTCAAAATCAGACATCCATAGATCAAAGTTTCATAACAACTTCTGAAGTATAAGTAGTGGGTCTGGTAGGTAAGTTAGAGCGCGCTTGTATGAATGTATGCCAACATAATTTTATGTAAATCAATTAACTGGAGTCTGCATATGATGAACATTATAATATATATATATATATATATATATATATATATATATATATAAATATATATATAACACAGATTAATATACATTATTTTATATAGATATCTTTGTGTATAATAACAGACATATTTCTATCAGGCAAGCTTTACTCCAGAGCTATCAATCTATAAACGTTATTATCAAACACATCATTTTAAACAATGCATACTGCTTTCAGTTGTACAGGCTTGAGTCCATCTTTCCCAAGGCTTTCATTCATGAACACATTTTTTAAAAATGAATTTCGTTATCCATATTTAACAAAGTAGAATCATAGTGGTTTTATTAGGTTACATCTTGGGTTACATGTAATTTGTATCTCACTTTCTTGTCGATGATGAAAAAAGAAAATCCAAAGAAGAAGGCCGTTTTAGAATAAAGCAAATGAATGCAAGAGTAAATGATAAGGAACATGGGAAGATAGATACCACAGTAGTGTCAAAATTAAAAGTGATAGACAAGTTTAAAGGCGGAGCACTTTGAATTTTTTTTTTGTTTTTTGTTTTTTTTTTTGTTATGGTTATAGCTGAAACAATCAAGAGAAAGTAAGTAAGACGGATATTTACATTCTATGAAGAATTGTATTGTTTGCCTTAAATTGCAAATTCAAATGGATTAAAATCTTACGGGAGTTGTGTCCACAACCTTGCCGTTCTTTAAATTTGCCACCAGAAATAATTGATTCGAGTTCTGAGAGGTTTTACAACTCCAAGATGACAGATCAGTGGTTGTATTTTGTCGCGCCCTCCAAGCATCATATATTAATGTTAACTTTTCACCACAAAGCCATTGATTATAGTTCAAGAACACCTCGCGAAGACTAGGCATTGAGTCTAATACGTTTGAAGGCAGTGACTCGAGACAGTTCTCGTATAACAATAGCGATTTTAGGCGCTGGAAGCTATCTGCATTTGTGGGTGGGAAAAGAACAAAACAAAGTTGCGAAATATTCTCGTGGAATTGAAAGTCTTGTGAAACTAAATTTCAGAAATGGAATGAATATGATTGTGTCAGTAAAAGTAAAGATAAACTAAACAATTGCCCACGAGATATAATAGTACAGAAAACTAAGGGATACTCACAGAGTAAATTAATAGTAAATAACCATCGAAGTAAAATTAAGGGAAGCTTCAAATATTGACCGCCTTTTCGCTGAACGCGTCAAAGTTTACATCGGACGCTGAGATTGAACAGGTCTAATTTTCTCTCTCTCTCTCTCTCTCTCTCTCTCTCTCTCTCTCTCTCTCTCTCTCTCTCTCTCTCTTTAAGTCGCCGCTTTTTTTTCCCTACCGCTATCTCAATTTACATAATAACGCTTTGAACTTTCTTGCTGCTCTAGATATGTGTAATTTTAAAAATAGGGTTCTGCCCTACCAGGTAATGAAATATCCAAGAAGGCCCTTCTTGATTTATGCTTTCCCACCCAATGCTACTTGACTATACAGCATGAAATATATTTGCTTGTTTATATTGCTATGCCTATTGATTTGGGATTGTCAATGTTGTTTACAGAGCTGTGTTCAATACGACAGGACAGTCAAGAAATTCCACGT
>BLXT01000098.1:16109-26754 GCA_019648995.1 Plakobranchus ocellatus | reverse complement strand
TTCCCTCTCTCCTTCTCTGTCCCTCTCTCACTCTCTATGAGTCTCTCTCCCTCTATTCCTTCCTCTTTCTTTTCTTTCTCAATCCCTCCCTCTCTCCCTTTCACATTTTTCCCTCTCTCAATCTCACTCTCTCTCTCTCTCTCTCTCGATCTCTCTCACCCATTTCCTGCCTCTGTCACTCTATCTCTATCCCCCTCTTTTCAATCTCTCTTCATCCCTGAGAATAAGAGGGGTAGAAGGTTATTAGGCGGAAAAACCCTCACCCTTAAGTCTACGCTACTTTCAATGAACACGAACAGGCAGATCCTCACTCAATTGGCCTTACCAACACTTATACCGCAAATTCGACGTCCTTTTGTGTCCTTCTTAGATTCAGACATGAAGCTTATAGTTCAAAAGGCAAAGTCCCTATTCAAAAAGCACTAAGAACAATATCATCGCATTGTATTCTCTAATTGTATTAATGAAGCTTACAATTCAAAAGGCAAAATCCCTACTCAGCAAGCACTACAAAGAGTTATAACGCTCAGTTTGATGTTATTTGTATTGTGTATTATATATGGAGAGGTGAAATCTTTACATCCACTTTATGCGTTTCTTTACTTTTGTAACCATTTATATTTTTAGATGCTCTATTCTTTTTAACTGATTTTCAAGAATAAAGATTTATTCCGTTATTTGCTGCTTAGTTTTGTCCTTTTCTTCTCTTTTACTCAATTAAATTCAATAAAAATGATTGAATGATTGAATGATTTCCTTTCATTTCCTACTAGGAAAAAAATCCAGTAAGCGCAAAAGTTTTTATTTCGATGCAACATGAAGGAGAAAGAATAAGCGAAACGACACAGACAGAAGCGAAAAAGGGAGAGAAAACAACTGTAAAAGGAAGAGCATTATAATCTAATTAGAGATAATGCGGAAGTTAATTCAATACAGGCCACGTAACTCTGTGCTTTGCCAGTACGTTTCCTCCCTAACAGGGCCTCATTACAGACTCACATATTAAGTTATGTGAACTTCCGGAGTCAGGCACATATGTTTGACGGTGTACCTTTTTAGGGAAGCTGTTCCATAAAAAATTTAGTACAAGCCAAAAAAAAACATTGATCCTCACACCTGATTTTTGGATTTATCAATTTTTAAGATTCTAAAATGTCTAGTGCTTTTCTTCGAAATTTTTCAGCATGATTGCAAATTTCTTGGGATACATTTTTTTTTGCTGCTTTTTTTAAGAGCATCACCATTCCACCACAACTTTTAGTTTGGCTAAGATTGAAGTATTGGTTAAATTATTTTGATTAAGGTATTCATTTTAATTAAGGGTCAATAGAAGAATGAAGTAGGACTAAAAAGCCATTCTAAAAAACAGAAGCTACAGAAGAATGAAAACGGTTCATCGGGAGAAAAAAAATTCATAGTTACAGTATATAAAAAAAAAAGATCGATCATTAAGAGCTGACCCAAAGAAATAATGCATGTACCCTCGCGTTATTCAAACTATCACAATAATCATCAAGATCTCAGTCTTTCTATTTTTCAAAAAAATTAAGTCAGAAAGAGATGAAGAAAAAGTATAGAAATGATACATGATTTATTTGTCTTTTCATCCTCTCGTACTCTGCTGAAACGTTTCCTTTTCTTAGGTTAACTGAGAATATCAAGTGTAAATACGAGCCCCATTGTTTATTGGGCGTTTGAGAGGTAATGTGACTTAAAGCTGGAGGAAAAATGTCCAGTTTGATCAGGTGTGATCAGAAATAGATACTGTAATTATTCAAGGGAAATTGCTTATTTATTTTCACTCGCTCGGTGCGGACTTAGCTGGTTTTTCGTTAAACGCCCTTTTAAAAATAATTAATTGTGGATTACTTAGTTGGTTTTTTCCTTGGATAATTTTGAGACAGAAGCTTTAGAGATTAAGCTTTGTGATGAGGCACCTTTCTTCTTTGAAACTAAATGTGGACTTAGGTAGTTTTTAACTTGGAGTCTTTATTTCTATTAAAATCAGTAAACACAAATTATGTATGAATAATCAAAACGGAAATGTAACACTAATTGATCATACCCTTTTTTCATAATTCTCAAATTGATTTAACTTTATTTTTCAACATAGAGAGGAAGTGAGAATATTGTACGGGCAATTTTTTTTTTTTTTTTTTTTGCTGCAAAGGGGTCATGAAATTTAAACCTTTTTTTTCTTTCTACTTAGCCTCCTGCCCCCAAGGGCTAGATATTTATGATACCCTACTGTTAAATTTCAAAAGATACCAAATATAGATGCTTTAGTCCACATTTTTTTTTAAAAACCAGAGTATTTTGTTACTTTTTTAGCTTTTGGAGGCCTAATTATGTAGATATGGCTAATCATAATTTTTGGGGCTAATAAACGTTACTTATATACTATCAAAATGTAGATAGGTACACTTGTTTTAGCTAAAAGTATAGATTAAAACATTAAAGGTGGACAAAAACTTTCACTTGGCTGTGGTTAATGTCCCCTAAACTCTCAGACTATGTGATGCCAAGGCTGTTTTCCGCGACAGGCAATATGTTGCAAGGTTTGGTTTGGCCTCGGTTTCCGCGTTATTGTCATAATCTTTCCTACATAATAGCTTGTTTTCAGGCCCCTATTATTTAAATTACGAAATCAATCAAGGAGATAAATCTTGAAACTCAAGACTTCTGAATAAAAATAAGCGGATTACAGTAAAAAAAGGAACTATAATTTCTAAACCTTGACCCAGATCGGGTATGTAGATTTTTTGCGCACATGATAATTTCTGTGAATCAGTACCAGGAGCTTGGCCAAGAAAGACAAAATGTATCAAATTGGTGTTTTCTCAAGAGAATGAAGTTGCCCTCCTCATATTCAAAGGGTTAAATACTCGACATGCATATTTTAGATAGATTGATAAAAAATGTTTGTTCGGTACCCACAATATATGCAAAACTATTTCATCAATTTTATTTTAAAGTTGTAACCCGCTGTTGATTACGTTTCAAGGTTTGCGCCAAAGATAACAAGAACATCATCTGACCGCATCACGGAATATCATTGTCATAGGCACTAATATCATGATATTGTGCACATTTGAAAATAACACTACGCTTGCATCATTTCAAAATGCAAGGTAAGATTGAGAATATTCAGTCAATCAACTCAAGAGGTAAGTCACCGATATTGTACTTGTTTGCCAAGAATTCTCAGGCAGGTTCAATAAGCTGTTTTGTTTTTAAAATATCTAGTACATTAAACACGAATTTTCTTTTGGTGAATTGGTTTTCATCTTTAATTTAACATTCACTTGCACAAATTTATGGCCAGTGAATTTTTTTTTATGGAAAACATGTCCTGCTTTTAATTATTGACAGTACGTGTGTTACAGCTAAGATGGTGTAGATTAACAAAATATTTTTATTGAAAGTACATGTAAAACTCGTACTCCTTCGAAGTTTTTTACTGCTCCTGTAAAGTGTTAGATTTCTATTAACTATTGATTGCCCTTATTTGTAGTTTGATTTGGATCAAGTGAATAGAAAACAAAGCGAGCAAAATAGTTGGATTTTTTATTTGTAACAAACTCACTGCACGGCAATCAGGCATTTCATACTGTGAATTGAAAATGAAGTAGACTTACTCTTTACGCTCACAATCTTTGGGTTGTTGAGGTACTATCTCCTTTATTTGTAATTTTTCCTTCAATTTTAACAAAGCCTACATTACCTGTCAAGCTATCGCTTTTAAAATAGTTTTATAGTCGGCATTTATCATGCAAATAGGCCGCCAGTTAGTGAGCAAGTTTCTCTGCAGTTGTCTATCCTTGCGTAGCAGAATGATCGTACCTAGTTTTTTTAGGAAAGACATAATTTGTATTTGGTGCAGCCATGTAAAAGGGGCTCAATAAATATTTCTTTATACCCATCCAGAAGGCTTATATAAAAATCAAAAGGAATGCGGTCTTGCGGCCGAAGCATTTTTTATAAATTTTAAAGTTGTTAAGATGTCTCTCTCGGAGAGGTGTTTTCCGTTGGAATCAATTTGTTCTTTATTAAGTTGTTGAACTTGTAAGCATTTCGAGAAGCATTTAGATCTTTGTATCATATTTTTACCAGTCTATTCGCCTTTGTAAACATTTCCATACCATCTCCGCTCACTTCTCTCCCGTTTTCTCTAGTGATCCCTTGTACTGTGTTTCCCTCAGCTCTCGATTTTTCAAGGCTTAGATAAAAATTGGAGCTTTCTTTCCCTTCTTCTATCCATCTAATGCGGGATCTGACCTGAGCGCCTTTGGTTTTTCCAAATTCTAAAATCTCCAGCGTTTTCAGTGTGCGTGCTCTATCATTTTGTGTACTTTGGTTGTATGGATCTTTGGTCAGTCTTTTGACTATATCATTTCGGTTTTTTATTTGTCTGAAGATGCTAAGGTACCATTTGTCACTCCTGAGTCCCCAGACGTTCTATTACCCAACATTTCAAGAATATAAAAGCATAAAATTCAGCTACTAGAAAATCGGAAGAAAATTATAATGAAATTCTGTCATACCATGTCCCAGCCATTAGGAAAAATGGCAGGGTGGTGCGCTACTATAAAAATCGACGTGTGGTAGTTTAAGAATAAATAACCAACTAATTGCAAGATAAACCTCGATTGTGTCTGCTAATGTTAAGAGGCAATGGTGATAATGATAATGATCTCAACGCCCTGAATGTTCCCCTGCTATATGACCGGTATGTTATTATAAAATTATTCACTACGGACTTTAATGGTAAGTCATTTGTTTGCATTTAGATAAGCATTAAAGTCATGAATTACTTTATCAAAGATAGTAGTAGCTAAAGCTTTTTACTGAAACTGTGATAGAATTTAAAAATAAATAATTAGACAATAAGTGAATAATAGATTTTAAAAAATGATCATAGTTGACGGCTGTTTCATGCAGTACCATGGAAGGCTTTGTGCATGAGTGTCCAGCAAAAAGCAATGCGTTATTAATAAGTAAACTTAGGGTTTGGATTGATTGTTAAAGATGCTTCCTTTTAAGAGAACACTAACATATCTTTTCATTGTTTTTTTTTTTTTAAAGAAATATTCTGATGTCCGATTTCTTTTTCTCGGGTTTATGTATACAACGAGGATAAATTCAAAAGACTCTCTGCATAAAACATGTTAACTTCTTTTTGAGTGTTTTATTATACATGGTGCGTTGCAATAGACCTAGCTTCACATATTCCCTATCTCAACCCCCCTTTTTTCCCGTGTATGGACCATTAAGTTTCTCAAAAATAAGAAAAAAATATTAACTTTGGCAAAGCTCTTTCTTTCTAAATTTGATTTTTTTTTAATCAGTTTGTGTAGCAGAAATAATATGCTAAAATTATACGAAGCATTCGCCACATTTTTAGTTTGCTAATTTAGGCAAGAAGTTGGCAAAATGTGAACTTAAAAACGAGACCATGAAAAAACATAAGATTTCTTACATTTCATGAATTCGTTATTGTTCAAACTGTTGGTAATGGAATCAGATAGTAGAGAGGAAAATTTTCTCTTTCAAACAATTTTTTGTCTGATATGGCGACATAGTGATCTTTTTCTGTGATAAGGTCAATCTTCCGCAAGGCTTAATCTTCTTCGGCTGGAAGTATTTGCTTGTAAGGCCTATTTGGAATTGCTTTCAAGTCATCGATAACCTTAATAATAACAAATGAGAAATCATTAGTTACACCGCTGATGTTTCCGCTGGACTCAGAAGATCTTGTCTTTTTGTAGCCCCTGGAGCGAAAGGAAAGGTAAGATCTTTAAAGCTTGCCCTGATAAAAGTGAGAAAAATGTAACATCAATCTGTAGATGTTGGAGAAATCCAATAAAATTCAAAGCCAGATTTTCTTTCACATATTGAGACTTGATACTGTGAATATCAATCGACTTACTGGCAAAACAGGCAGCAAACATCGCTATAGTGATCGCAGATATAAGCTTGAGTATAATTGATACAGTTAAAGTGCTAGTCGCCAGTCGCCAAACTCGCAACCTAATAGAAAAGAAAAATAATGTCTATTATTATCACCTCACATCTAATCGATCAAAGTTGCCAAAACTTGATAACGCAAGAACGCCAAATAACATCAAAGAAAACAATCTATGCTTGTCTCATGTTCACTTTTTCTATTTTTCTTTCGAACAATAAAAAATTTATCTAAAGTAAATATATACACACTTTCCAAAATTAAAGTGAGGCTAGGATACGAATTCTCTATAAATTTTCTCCAAATTGAAAACTTGGAATGATATAAAATACTCTTTGAATTTATTTTTAGTCTTAGTTTTTTTCTTTACTTAGAGTCTACTCATCCATCGTTTCTAACAGGAGACAAATCCTCGTTTCCCTTCTCTGAGCTGTCCTCAGGTTCAGAGCGAATTTCATATTTATCAGAAGAAGTTGAAATTTTCATCAGAATCAAAATCTAAATTATCAAGTTCCTTCTTTAGGCTAGAATTGAAAAGAATTCGGAGCGCGATACAGCGAGAAAAGTACAACTGATAAAATGATAGCGTCAAAATGGAGACAAGGGAATCCCGTCCCCGTCTTCTGCTATGATTCTAAATTTAGGCAAATAAAGCTAGAAATTCCGCATTATATTCATATAAAAGCTGCTATTGGGATTTCCTCTTTACAAAAAATAGTAAGGTTTTTCACTTGTACCAAAAATAGAGCACGATGCGGCGTCTATTCTTAACCCTTAGATCTATCGTTCGAATTCGAACAAAATACCATAGGACCGTAAATGGCCTAGCGTTCATCACATGGCAACATACCCTTAGCTTTGAAAGTACGTTAGTAATACCAGATTAACGTAGTCCAGTAAAAAAAAAAATATGTTTTTTTGTAGTTTATCACAAAAGGTTTTATTTGGTCCTAAATATCAGTATAGTTCATACCCTTAGCTTTGAAAGTACGTTAGTAATACCAGATTAACGTAGTCCAGTAAAAAAAAAAATATGTTTTTTTGTAGTTTATCAAAAAAGGTTTTATTTGGTCCTAAATATCAGTATAGATATATTTTGAAACTATTTTGCAAACAAAACAATAAAAACAAAAAAAAAATCACTAGGTTTATCCAAGAGGAACGTTTTATGCCCACAAATGAATTCACTTAATGTCACTGAAAACCGCAGAAGCCATGCTCAGCTGATTTTTTATTGCATCGTAAAAACCCAAGGTTAATTGCATAAACAATTGCAGAGAATATTTTGCCAAAGTCAAAATTTATTACTCAGGCGTCTGAATTGAAATTGCTTAATACACTACTTTCATTTAGTTTTTTAATCATTATTCGGTCTGCTGTTTTTTAGGGCTTTTTCACCCCGCCATCTTTTTCATCTTCATCTCCATTTTGCACTCGTCTATTCCCAGAGCAGAAAGAACCACCAAATCAGCAATATGGATCTGTTTGGATATGGATCCTTAAACATATTAACGTATAGAAAACCAATATATTCATTTTAATTTTGTTTCAAGGGCCTAATAAACTTCGCGGTTCCCAAGCTAAATCAAAGTATATAGAAGTATTTTTTGGTTGAATGATTTTCTCTTATCCATAAGGGTTTTAACTAGTATGCTTTATATCACGATTTTTTTAGCCTAGCTCGTATCCTTGGTAGTGTTTTTGTTATTTTCATCAATGTTATGATAAAGCTTTAAAGCGAAACGTTTGTACGTATATTCAGTTCTGTGTTGTTCAAATTATTTGTACAAAAAAGGTTTGGTTGGTAGTATTCCTTTACTTTATTTATTTTCTTTCCTTCAAACTCCATTTTTATGGCATGCTGAGTTCGATCAAGAGTGTGAAAAAAGTTTGTTGCATTATGTTTTTGGTCTGTTTTAATTTGTTTGCAGTTTTGTTTGGAAAGCTTTTAATGTATTGTGTTGAGTCGTCCTTAACTGTGAATCCCGTTTTGATTGTCGGTCTTATTGGTCCGTCCTTGTTGCGTGGTGAATGTGAGTTGTGTTCGCTACTCTGATTGCTAATTCTTGCCTGGGCTCTTGGTAGTTAAGAGTCATGTCGGTTCGGCACGGCAGTCGAGAGAGACCGAGTAGGGTGTTTTTGAAGTTCACAAGCTTTTGGAGGGTTTTTTTCCTTTTAAGATAGATTATGGAAACTCTGCTCTCGAAAAATCTACTACATGATGCATTAACTGTTTGACAAAATACTTTTGCTGCGTGATACATCTTCTCTAGCGGGCGTTGCCCTCACGAGAGATAAAAAATCGAGTGCAGAGACGAGTGGAAAATGTGCTACTGTTAAAAAGCTCTATAGTTAGTTGTGTTCTTGGATATTGTTAAACAGATAAACTGTCGGATAATTTCTAAGATTTTTGTGCTAGAAGTAGCATTACATTTACTTTAGTGAGCAGTTAATTGCCTGTCTTTAAACTTAGTGCGGAATTATTATTACAAGGATTACTGTGAGAGCTTTAGAATTTCAGGCAAAGCTCAGGACTTTGTGATTGTTTCTTGTTACATAACCCTTGATCTTTAATGAAACACACTATGTTTCATGATTTCTCTGCTCTTTGTAGCTTACGAGAATTTGAATCCTTAGGTTAATATTGTCAGTACTATCTTAATGCTTTATTTATGTAAGCCACGGCATCTTTATTACAATCTATGCGTTTGTAAGACTGTTTTCTTCTACGAATAGATTATTGCTGTCAAGCGCAAGAATTATGTTCCGACGGGCTTCAATCTTATGGCCCTACCCATCTCGCTTGCTTAGACTCTGCCTGAATTAATGCCTCGTCTGATGCTGATTCTCCAGTCCTCTGTATCGGCAGCATCATTCCTATTACCGTTGCGGCCTTCCCTGGTCATCCTCAAGTCCAGGTCGCTACTGACTATACCACGTTCCTTAAGGGGTACGTACATTCTAGAAAGATCCCATTGCTGAAGGAAGATCTCATTTCTCCATTAAACTAAGAGACGAACATAACAATTCAGTTGGCCAAAGACACTGTGGGGCCATCGTTTAATTCTAAATTACTCCTGCGAAGAAACATTTATAAGTGTGAATTAAGCTGATAATTCATAAGTATTCTTTATTCGTTCGCCTTTTGAAATAAATTCGAATAGATTATCTAACAAGAGAATGAAATCCTTGAAATAATTGTATTAGTAACTGTCATTAGTAATTGTATTAGTGTTATTGTCATGCGGTAATGCACCGGTTTAATTACTACTGCCATGATTTTTTATCTATCCTTAATTTATCTTTGTAAATATTAGAACTGGTCATTAGCATCTGTTGCAACTGCAACATTATTCAGTATCCTTCCCATGTTAGCTATTATTCACCCTCCCAATAGTAGTCCCACGTGTATCTGTTTCAACTAGCTCCTCGTTATCAAAATAACGATCTACCGCTAGACCACCAAACTAGAAGTTTAATTTTAGGACAGCAAATTCTAACCGTAGAAAATAAATATGATTCAGGTTAAAATACCGGTTTCAGGGAATATCTTCATTTGAGTGTCATCTAAATTACATTTATGATACGTCTAATCAGTCACGGATGACGTTACTCATTACTTGCGCCTTTTTTCGGACCCAGCTTGTCGAAATATATCACCACGATCTATTGAGTCGATTTCTATTGCCTTTGTTTGTGTCCTGGGGAAACAATACTGTCTCCGCCCTAGACCCCACCTTGACTTTCTCTGAGCCTATATGTAGGATGCTCATTTAGTTAGTGTGTGATTTGCTCTCCAACTTTAATCCAGAACAGCAGCAGAGGTAGATGTAGTTGATTCAGAGAGCAACAGAGTAGATGTAAAGACATGTGGATACGAGCAAAGCTCGAATAGTTGTTCAGTCAATTTCATAGCTTTGTATAGCTTTCTATTCTTGAAGCCTAAACATGTAGTTTTCTAACGCCTCGCCCGGTATGGGGAGGGAGGACCCTAGAGTAGGACTAGATGTATAGGTTTAGGTTCGTTGTCGTTGTTCTTATTTTTATAATATTCGAGTTTATGCCACTCAGCAAGCAACAGAACAATTTATAACTCCGGATTTTTCTTAATATAGCCGATATCTAGAATGTAGTCAATAAAGTATAAAAACATATGCAAACGAGTTGTTGCAAAGGCTCAGAGTGCTGGACTTGTCCTGTTTGTTTGATGTCAGTTACAATGCTTTCTGAATGTGAAGAATCACTATACGATCCGATGACAGCCTACCCACTATAGTCGTGTGGCCTGAAGTTATACAACACAACGCTTTGCTTCCTTTTCTTTTGAGGTTTCCTCTGGTCTTTTATGTTGTTTGTTTATTTTTTTTTCTGTTCATAACCCAAGCCTACCAATCATTGCAACTTAAATTATCTTTATATTTGTATTTGTCTCCAAGCGTGATGAATTTGTATTTTTTTATCCCTGAAAAAGTTAATCTCATAATAATATTTTTATGTTTCACCAGGCAAGGGTGTTGGCATGATTCTCAGTTCAACAAAAGACAAGACAGAGAGAGGAAGAGAGGGAGAGGAATATTTGTAGAGAAACAGACAGATAACAACGGAGAGAAAGAGAGAGAAAGATCAAGATAGAGAAAAAAAAGACAACAGACATAGAGTGAGAAAGAAGATAAAGCATAG
>BLXT01000090.1:65141-76817 GCA_019648995.1 Plakobranchus ocellatus | reverse complement strand
CTCCGCCCCAAACCCCTTTTATAAGCTTTAGATGTCTCATACTTTCATTTCAAGTTCTGTTTTGTTTTTAATAGTTACATTTAAA
The DNA here is from genome assembly GCA_019648995.1 of Plakobranchus ocellatus. NCBI lineage: Eukaryota > Metazoa > Mollusca > Gastropoda > Plakobranchidae > Plakobranchus > Plakobranchus ocellatus. The sequence continues at coordinate 76,732 of BLXT01000090.1, read as the reverse complement.
ATTATGTGCCATGAAAAATATGCTAGTCTTCACAGCGATTTGATTACAGAGACCATCTTTGTTTAACCATCTCGGGTAACTGATTAATTAAATGTCGTCCGCATTGGTATAAGTTTCGAATAAACAGAGCCACGTCCCGCACATTTTAGATTACGAGATCTAATAGGAGAAAGCCAAAGAAAAGACTCAAAAATCTCCAGAACATCGTGTTACATTAATCAGAGGTGTCACAGTCAGTTGGTGCTGCATTACTATAGCATTAGGTCACATGTTCCATCGGCTTGAACTTGAAGCTTTACTTCAAAACACTAATTTTGATACTAGCTGCTATGGTGTTATTGCTTCCTCAATAATTCAATTTTTTTTCCCATTTTGTCATAAACTTGAGTTGATAATAAGTGATTCATACATTATTTACATATCACTATCTGAAACAGATGGACTTTTATAATACATGTAGTTTCTTCAATAATTCAGACTTTATCTTATCACTTAGTGCTGACGTTAAATACTCAGCTAACTGCGAATTATATGAATAGGTTGGCGAGGCTAAACGATGTCTTGTTCTTTTCTTTTTTTTTTTTTTCCCTAGCACTATCGTAAAGATACCCGTGCTATGGGTAGCACATTGTATAAATAATTACAAATCGAATTTAAAAAAAAAGAAGAAAACTCAGACAATAACACTGAAAGATTAGTAGTTATACAGTTGTGAAGTGAAAGTGACAGAGACCTAGAGACGCAAACCAAAAATACGTATTCATCATTTGCATACAGAGCACTCAGCCTATCGATATGGCTTACAGAGACATTTACATCTAGCTCCAAATGTTTTCTATTTTTTGTCAATAAAACATATTCCTCTATCGACATGTTTCCCGATCACTTTTCTTACATCGATGTTTTCTGGTCTCTTCAGTATTCTTTTATGTGTGAAAAGTTCATTAAAAAAAACCACACACACACAAATTTAAAATCTTTAACTTGTGTAAGTTATTGTTTTCATTGTGATTTAATATTGGAACAGCATAAAAACTCATCACCATGTGTACAAATTTATACACTAATGTAGCCTAATTTTGGTTGAAATAGTTGCATTATAAATATAATCCACTTTTTTGCAGCTTACATCGTTCTCATCTCTATAAAAACTTATGACAAGAATATAAAACACACATACACACACACACGCAATATTTTTCTAATACACACATACCAGTAAATACAAACAGAGACCACAGAAAGTATCTTCATGGACATTTCCGTATGGACATGAAAGTGAAAGTCAAACCCCGATGCCCCTAAAAAGGTACAGAAACAATATTTTTCAAATCATCATGATGCTGCCAATTATGCTAAGCCTGACTAATGCAAAAATTGAACGAATACATTTTTTTTTGAGAAATTAAAAAAGAAACATTTAAACAGATACAATCATGTGGTATGATTTATTCCACAGCATGCCGGGCTGATTTAAAAAAAGACAAACGAAAAAATTCATGACTAATATTTCCTGTATTAGTTCTAAACTTGTTCTGGGGAGTGAAACAGTCAATTGTCTCAATTCAATGTTCTCAATTACGCCATGGACTGAGTCAGACAACATGACGGTATCCCCCTTCACACAAACACACCATGGAGATTCATTTTATACAAAGACTGGATAAATACTAGTATTTTAAAAAAACACAAAACTTTCTTGTGAGATATAGAAGAAGAAATTTGACTTCTCATTCTCCTAATCCTCTTAGTGTATACTAGAACAGATTCGACATCAAGTTAAAATAAAATGCTTCAGATCCTCTCAGCGTACACTAGAACAGATTCATATCATGCTTTAAATATCAAGGAAAAAAAACGCTTTAGTTTTCATAGAGATTTTTAAACTAATTTAGATTCAGCGACATGTTTTTTTAATGAAAACAAACCGATCGTGTGTAGATCATGCTGCTTTCTCTCTACAAATTCAGTCTGCCGTCGCTGATTCTCAGCACAGATAAAGATAATAATCTTAGACTAGATCTCAGCTCAAATTTGTAATGGAGTCTGACCTTGGTAGTACGTCTGGGCTTTTGCGGGGGAAATCTATGCAAAAGGCCTGTCTCCAATGCAAATTTAGAGTAGGAAAATAATAGGAATGAAAATCAAGCATAAAAAAATGGACTTATGATGAATAACTACAACAGTATCCCTAGGCCAATTTTTTATGGAGATGAAGCAGCTCTTGGTAAAACCAAAGACAGCAGACTTTGGAGTGGAGAAAACATGAGCACATTCGCTTCAATGTAAATGTAGTAAATGTACAAGCCTAGGCTTCCACTTTCACTAATAAATAACATCATTTAAAAAAAAAAAATATATATATATATATATAGCATATCTAGTCAAAAGCTTAGAACTAGATAGAAAACGGACTTTCGGCTTTTTCTTCTCACCAAAATCAACACAAAAAAAGCAAAAATAAATAAATAAATAAATAAATAAATAGCAACAATGCACACAAGAAAAACAGAGGATGCCCGATAGTCATGATATCAACATGATACACAAATAGGAGAAAAATTTTAAAATTTAAAATACCCCGGTACTGAATGTGTGCTAGTTTTGCTGTTTGCAGTGGCTATGAGTCAAGAATATTGTCAGTAAAGGTGATCCACGACTGTCATTTCTATGAAGGACTGTTTCAAATAATGTACCTTGGATGTCATGAGTTCTCACACCTGCAGATAAAGAGCTGCTTTGATTAGATCCCTCTCCACAGACGTCAGACTTGTATGGTGTCTTGCCTGTGTGAATTCTCGTGTGCTTAGATAAATTATTGGAAACATTAAATCTCTTTCCACAGACATCACACTTGAATGGTTTCTCGCCTGTGTGGATTCTCTTGTGATTAGATAAATTATTACTTTGCCCAAATGCTTTACCACAGACATCACACTTGTATCTTTTCTCGCCTGTGTGGATTCTCTTGGGTGTAGATGAATAACTACTCTGCTCAAACTTCTTTCCACTCACATCAAATTTGTATGGTTTCTTGTCGAAGTGGATTCTCATGTGTTTGGGTAAATAGCTACTTGAACAAAATCCCTTTCCACATACATCACATTTGTATGGTTTTTCACCAGTGTGGATCATCTTGTGTTTAGATAAATTACTACTCTGCCCAAACTCCCTACCACAGACATCACACTTGTATGGTTTCTCGCCGGTGTGGATTCTCTTGTGTGTAGATAAATTACTATAATGCCCAAACTCCTTACCACAGACATCACATTTGTATGGTTTCTCACCAGTGTGGATCATTTTGTGCTCAGAAAAATACCAATGTTTCCTAAAAGCCTTACCACAGACATCACATTTGAATGGTTTCTCATCAGTGTGGATTCGTTTGTGCACTGATAAATTATTGCTATGAGTGAATGCCTTACCACAGACATCACACTTGTGTGGTTTCTGGCCTGTGTGAATTAATTTATGGGCTGATAAATTATGGCCATAAGTGAACGCTTTACCACAGATGTCACACTTGTGTGGTTTGTGGCCTGTATGAATTAACTTATGGGTAGATAATTTACTGATAGAAATGAATGTCTTACCACATATATCACATTTGTGAGGTTTCACGGTTGTATGGATACGCTTGTGCTTATATAATATGCTGCTGGCACCAAATCCTTTACCACACACATCACATGTGTATGGTTTCTGGCTGGTGTGGATTACCTTATGTGTGGATAGCTTATTGCTACCAGTAATTGATTTACCATAGTCATTACACTTGTATGGTTTCTCACTCGTCTGGTTTTGCTTTTGCTGAGATAAATCACTGTTAGAACTTGAGCTTAAGTCACAGAAATCATCAAGTTTCTGGCCTTTGGTAGAGCAAACGAAGGTGTCTGAAGATATGTGGGGGAAGGGGTAGAGAAGAAGGGAAAAGGTTAATGCTTAACTGAGAGCATTTGGAAACATTGTTTTTGGCATAGAAGTGAAAATAGCTTTTCATTTACTTAACTCTATCATGATGTGTTTGCAAATAATTTCCAACGGAAAAATCCCTTGTATTTTGTTTTCAAGAGAAACCTACCTGAAGACGGTCATGTTAAAGAAAAACAGAGTTGGTGTTCAGTACCAAATTTTCAATAAACCTAGGAAGGACTTACTTTAAAAAAAAACATACGAAATATAAATTATATGTTTATGTGGGTATAAATCATACCTTTGCATTTTCACAGGCTATTCTGAGAAGTTTTGGATTATTTTGTGCAAATATAAAAAAAAAAAAACGTAAATTGACAGATACTAAATGCCTAGCAAGGTCAATCCATTTTCTATTCCATAAAAACTACCCTTCTCTTTTTATGTCATTTTTGTGTGTGCAGAAATAAAATTAAACACATCTGAACCATAAATAAATTAACTGTTTTTGTCCCACAATAGTTTTAATATTTATACTTTCACACAATGTAGGCCACAATGTAAATGGAGACCCTATCTATCTCTTATAACTATTATTTGATTTGAACACTGGAAATCAACTTCATTATTTACAACAACAACAAAAAAAAAAAAGGACAGCTTAAGGGTCAACTTGGTGTCCACCCAATTAACCAATCTGATGTTTATTGAGTCCGTGCCAGCTTTTGTTAATATCTTAGGTGAAATCCTTATTTCAAATACAGAAAAAGCTAAATTTGAAACACACATGGTAGAAAAAGTATAACTTTTCAAAGAACCTACTGGCTAAGAACATTTTTATTGCTCCTCCATGACCACCCAGCACTAAATGGATAGCTATGGCTCTTTATACCCAGCGATAGAGAAGGCAATGAGGAAAGCAATGGTATGTTACCTCAGAATGCTGTAGGAAAAAATCAATCAGGACTCTAAACCGAGTTCAGCGTAGGCCAAGCATGGAACCCACTTTACTTTTACTAACATGTATTGGCAAATAGGCAAGTCTGAGGCAGTGATTGTAAGTTTACAAGATGAAGATTTCAATAACTCTTACTTTCACTGGACCAGTCCTTATTATCTAAAGCCTCTTCGAGAGCAAGAGAAAGATCTGCTAAGAACTTTTACGGAATATACTTCGTCAGTATCAAGTCAATTATAGCATCATAGAAATAAAGGAAAGTCTACCAATGGTTATGTTAAACCAAATGCTATAGAAAATGTTATGGTGGGCGCCCACTTCTTGCTGATTTTTTAATAAATACAAAAGGACCAGCAGAAAATGCTGCTTTTAAGTAAGAAAGAAAGAGAAAGAGAGAGAGAGAGAGAGAGAGAGAGAGAGAGAGAGAGAGAGAGAGAGAGAGAGAGAGAGAGAGAGAGAGGATTTTCAGTCACATTTTGATCTTTTAACGTAGAGAGAAAAGGAAGAATTTTGAATGTAATTTAATGCAGTTTGACATTAAAGTTTCAAATAATATTATAAAAGGCAACACAAGCATTTTAAAGAATAGTTCCAATACTCCAAAACAATGCCTTGGTGTTGATTGCTCTGACATAGCTCATTACAGCTGCCCGTAAAAAAAAATATCAAGATGCATAAAAAAAGTCAAGATTCAAGATTTGTTTTCAGGCAATGGAGATACTATTGATACATTTTTATTTTTAAAAGTGGCGGAAGGAATCTTAGCAGATCTTTTGATTTCTTAGACAACAAAATTCAACAAACCTAAAATGAAAATTAAAACCCACAAGGAATCAAAAGATTAAGAAATAAGTCGGCAAACATTTTGAGAATAGTTTAAAATATTTTTACATCTACATAATATGACTAATATTTTTAAGGCAAATTCATCTGGAAATGCATCAGAAAAAAAATAATTGCTAGCCTTATCTCGGCACTCATTTTGCAAGTGACCGGGAGAAAAGTTACAATTTCACTGAAGAAATTATAAAACCTAGGCAGTCCTTTAACTGTGTGTATTTGAAGGCTTAATTTAGAATCAAGAATAAAATTCAGATTCCCTTTATCAAATTTGAAATATATTCCACTCAAGCTCTTCATTTCTAATATAGTTTATTCAATTAAATCCTAACTGGAAGATAAAAATTTTAATGTCGGCCTAAAATGTTGTGACACTTGCAAACCATAGCTTTTCTTAACATTTAGCATGACAACATTTTAAGGAAAGTCAAAGTAGGATTTTTCATTGCTCTCATTTGTTGAACATGATTACCAATACATGTACCAAGCCAACAATTGAAAAATGTAGTTTACTTTAAGGTTTGTCTAACAAAAGCAAAAGCAAAAGGTATGTAACCAGAGGCAAGGTTTCAGAATGTTCATTTTCATTTCATTACTTAAGTGGTTGGCAATATAAATTACCATAAAAAACAAAAACAAAAAAAAAAACATGGTCACCCTTACCTTGACAACTGGTGGAAGGAATACAGCAATTGTCATCTTTAGCCAACTCTTGTGAAGACATCTCTGTACTTCTAGTAAGAGTTATTTCTGGCTCTTCATCTTTCTTTTCTTCATTTCTAGAATATTCCTCCACTAAAGCTCTCAGTGCTGCTATACAAGGCTTTTCCTCTGTTGTACTATCACTACAAGCTTGGCTATCTGGCTCTGATTTTACAGACTCTATACTTTGTTGCTTACTCCACTCTGGATTATTACAATATGGATTTAAATCTAAAGAAGGTTTGGATGCAGAAGCACAAACATCGGGACTACTTGGGGAAGCCACGCTACATGCACTCAGTTCATTTTTAAGAAAAAACAATTTGATGTCAGGCTCTTGCTCTGTCAAGAGGTAGGAGCTATCTTGGTTTGTTTCAGAATGTAAGCTTGTAGTCTCCACTTTCACTGGTAAGCTCTGAATGTCTGGCTTTTCCTCAAAGAGAAAAAAGTTGACATCTGGTTTTACATCAGAGTTTGACTCTTGCTCCATCTTTACGTATAGGTGCAGGAAAAATCCAGGTGCTATAGGTGCTCAAATTATTTTCACAAACCCTTTGCTGTTATTGGAAAAATCGGAGAGAGAAATTAAAATTAGGTACAATTAGGTATTAATGGTGCGATTCTTTGATAATAGTATTGATATCAAAATTTTGGTCGCTTCAATGTAATTGTCACAGAGGGCAAGGCTTAAAGCAGTTACATTTCAAATTCATCTTTAAGAAAGAGATATAAAAAAAACAAGGAGACATTCTTAAGAAAAAAAGAATTATCTTATTATAATGGAGCTAAGCTCAAACATGTGACGCCTATACACATTTTGTGGGGCGTCAATGAAATCCACAAAAATATAGATATGTTACTCTAGCTCATGTCATTTTGAGTGGGCATATTTTAAAATCCTGAAGTTGTTTTACCAATTTACAAAACAACATTCTATAACACTATTTAAACCTTATTAAACTAGCGACACAAAATATATTGCCGGTAGACATTTTAATGACAATGTTTCGGAACTTTGTGCGCCGCAACTAATTAAATTTTGCTGCGCAACTGTTGTTTAAAGGAAAACCACAGCATTAAATGTTTGGTGCGCAACTTTGTTTTCTTGAAAATATCTTTAAGTGAAATAATAAAACCAATATTTTTTGTCCTATATATAATTGTGTTTTTGAACATTTTCACTATTTAGCACCAGATCTTGAAATACTGGGTTTTAGAATTATCGAACTCGTAGCCAGCTGTATCAGTGTATGACTTAACAAAAACTAATGCAGAAGTTTATGTATTCTGTCTCTTGCCTAAATTACTTTTTGAAAAAGAGATCAGAAATGATGCAAGTTTTCCCGCCATCCAAACTTGTATGCACTCAAGACTCAATTTTCCATTCATCTTGCTAGGGAAACAAGAATAAATGGTGGATGCAAAATTATTCATTTATTTGGTAGGAAAAAGATTGGCTAACAAAAAGGCTGATTTGTATTTAGTTAGAAAAGCCTACAATAAAATTTAGATGTGCAGATGTAGAACCAAGCAATATGAAAAACTTGATTGTAAAACCCAAATCTGAAAAAGCATTGGCATAATTTTTATACATAGGGCAAGAATAGTCTAGGTTATGGAAGAAAAAAAAATATGTGTGTGTGTGTGTGTGTTGGGGGAGCGGAGGGGTGGGAAGGGATGGACAAGCAGAATAAAAAATAAAACTGAGTAAATGTCGAAGCATAGAATTATCTCAAAACATATAAATCATTAAATATCGAGGCTGCTCCGTGCAAGACACCACTCTTTAGCCCAATGTCTCACACAAAACATTTTATGGAAGCCTGAACTGATCTAATATCAGTTTTTAAAATAAATGATAATGATCCTTAAAAATTTAGAACAAGGATGAAAGAGACTAAAATAGATGCAAACGATAAAAATTTTATGAGATTCAAACTCAAAAGTTCATCTCTTCAAATGACAAATTTTTCCAATACCAATTCCAATCCAGATGCAGCTATCCTAGGCAAGTGTTTTGATGACAGACATCAAGGGCCTTTTTAGCTTCCCTTCATCATCACCTGTAATATGAGCAAGATAATTTGTAAGGAGCACCATTTGTGTAGCATCACTGAGATCATATCAAAATTTTTAAGAAAATCAGAAAAAAAGTTCAGGACTTTATGTACAAAAAGTCTATAGCATGACCATACAAAGTTTTCTTCAACCGAGAGACGAGTACATACGTAGTTTTTGACTGTAGATGGTTTTCACTTTAAGTCAGCCATGCACTGCAGAACCTCAACTGGACTCATTTTGCCGGACAGCTACATATTTGGTGTCAAAATCAAAATTATCCTTGTATTTTAAATCTATCTATCTGTAATTTAAGGCTTTGTTTAAACGATATGGAGGCAAAGAAATAAAATCAACATTTTTTATTTCTTTTCCATCAAAGTTCACCGTTTCCCACCAACAACAGCAGATTAACTTTTAAAAATATCTGGCTCTATCCCCTCAGAAATCCAGTTTACTTCACACCAACCATTTTTGTCACTGATCCTCTGATAAATCCTCAATGGGAATCTTGAGTGCTTTTAAAATAAAAAAATTTAGGAAAAATTATGTTTATTTCTTTGATTCAAAAGAGAAATTTAATTTTGCAGACCTGAGTGAAATAAAGGAAATTAATAACTTGTCATATATATGACCATTTCTTTTTTTTTCTTCTGATAAATAAAGGCAGAATCTAAATGAAGATTACTACTTTCTATTTCTAACTTTAAAAAGACGACACTTGCTTTTCCTTGTGTAGTATTATAATATACGTACGTGTATAATTAGAAAGATTAAATGTTAAAGGGTGAATCTAGATCTAGTAACCAAGTAGTCTAAGCCATGTTTGACGCAAAACTACATACAGAAAGACATGATCAATAAAAAAATAAAAAAGACCGACCATATTTTCCTGAACAGAGTCCAACCTTATTTCGTGGATCGCTGTATTTTATAAAGAAAGAGAGAAAGAGAGAGTCCAGAGAAAGATCAACCGTGAGTCAAGAGGGATAAGCTTATAGATTGATTGAGATAATGTAAACAATTTTAACATTGCCTAAAAACAGACACCAACTTTTCAGAAAAGGAACAAGGAAAAGAAAAACAGATTAGCACGTAAGATAATTAATTGGTTGTAGATGATGGCAGTAAAAATACATTGAAAATTTATAAGGTTATGGAAATGGAATGGGTGCTTCTAGATCTACCTTCATCAGCTACCAACAAAATGAAGAGGTCGCTGGCATAATATTGTTATAAATTGTGTGAAAGTTGCACAGATTACATTATAACTTCAGTAACTTATGAAGGCAGAATAAAAACCACAACACTGGCATCCTCGTACTCATACTCGGCTGATGAAGTTAGATAGATGCAGAAGCACGTGTCCCCTCAGACTTAGTAATGCCCGTGTCTAAATCCTATGGATCCCTTTTCCTTTGCGCTCAGGAAAATAAGGACTGGCCGATTTCGTCAAGTGTTCGGGCAAATAGTCACTACAGAAAAAAGAAGTCTCTAGTCTTGTTGTGAATCTTGATTAAACAACATCTGGATTCAAATCTCATTCATTTTAAAAATTAAAGTCACCAAATATTAAGTTATGCTATTCTAGGATAACTAAGACCTAAAACCATCTTCTACTCTTACACACATAAATATATATAAGTATAACTAGATCTAGATCTCGTTCCCATTTCATGTAGTGAGACAGCATAATCCTGGACTTAATAAAGCACTGAAATAAAAACATGAGTCATATAAAAAAAAATTGAGGGCTAATACTATAGCCCTCAATTTTTTTTTTATATTACTCATGTGAAAGCAGCAATATTCACATGTAGATCTAACTTAATCGGGAATGGATGAAAATAACTATAAACTAGAAGTAGTTTTTAGGCCTCTCTCGTGATTTACAATTACCGGTAAAAAAAAAAAAAATATGCTATCTATATCTATATCTGAGTCACCTGAGAAAAACAAGATACATATTCTAGGCTTACTGCCAGCTCTTACTCTAGATATGGATTTGACCAGTAATGACTGCATGTCAGCACACGTTAGATCTATCTAAGACTAGATCTAGATCTACTACTAGAATCTAAATTTTAGATCTCCAGCATTATCCAAATTACAGTCCCATTCATCTTTGCTAAAAAAAAAAAAACAATGACCGAGAACTACAAATGAATTCTTGAAAATTTTAATCTACATCAGAATTAAAAGAGTAACCTAGATCTAGGTTACTCAAAAAGGCACCGAGCAGAGTAAACAAACAAACAACAACAACAACAACAACAACAACAAAAAAACAGTTGGACGCCATGAGTGATCAGATTGTTATCTAAACTTCGTCACTGAAAACCTAATAAAAAATATGTACAGCTTCACGTAGTTCTGTACTGTATTTTGTAAGTCATATTCTCTCTCTCTCTCTCACTCACAACGCCACCAATTCTGTAGTGTTCGGTGGCTAGTACCCATAGCAAATATAATAAGCAGTGCATGTATCCTACAAGAAAAGTCTGCGCTGTTTTTGCCTGCACGTCTTTTCGTTTCCACCACACGGGAAAAGACATAGTTCTAGCCGTGTTTTCTCTGCACGTAAAATTTGATAACCACCATTAAGCACATTGTTTGATTCAAGTAGATGTGGGTCTAGAAAAACATAGTGTGTAATGGGCGTTGCAATATGGGAGGAGGCAAGAGGAAAACTTTTGAGATATACTGGCACTGAAAACGATTCTCTTTGTCAAGAGGGAAAATATTGCAAGATTTCTTTGAATATTTAGGCCGGTCTTGCAGTGTCTCGTTTTAGGTTACCGCTACTTTTGTTGGTGAAGATAAAGCCAGTCTCAGCATAAAGACAAAGCTAAGAGGCGGGACAGCAATAAAAACAAATATATTATATGAACTCCGCCCCTAAAGTGGAACATTTTATAATCTAGAGAGCGCTTTCCTTCGCCATCGTATTTGATCAAGAGAAAAGCATTAAACGGAATTTTTGAAAATCCACAAAATTCGTGATACTACTACTACTGCTGCTGCTGTTGCCGCCTCTTCCACCACCACCATCACCACTACTGCTGCTGCTGCTACTACTACTACTACTACTACTACTACTACTACTACTACTACTACT
>BLXT01000090.1:42696-56444 GCA_019648995.1 Plakobranchus ocellatus | reverse complement strand
TGCATCTATTATATTATATTTTTCTAGCAGTAAAAAAATGGATACCGGAAGTGATATTTTGGGATGTGTTCATTTAGTGAGGTTTTTATGAGAAAAAAAGACTAGTGAAAATCACTTGCTCTGTGTTCTTTTTGCGGGATTTTTAACTGAACATGCGGGATTGCGGGACAGAGGCAAAAAAGCGGGATTTTCCCGCAAGATGCGGGGTTGTAGGCAGGTCTGTGTAGGTCGGGTTACGCTTGACCAGCGTCCGTGAGAGGAAAAGAGGGCGGGGGTGGAGACAGGCAGAAGAATAGACGGCGGGTGAGGTTCCGCTTGACCAGCGTTTGCAAGTGCACTTAGTCGACCAAAGGCTGGTGGTCGCCCACGTGTTATGCTTGATCGGCTCGGCACAGAAGGTCAGCAGCGGAGTGACACAGGTGGGCAGAGGTCTGGCCTTTGTCACTGGACAATGCCTTTGTCTCTGTCCAGGTGGCTGGCGGAGGATAGTGAGAGTGAGGGGGGAGGAAAGAAAAAGGACTGGTGAAAGGCTATACAGGCGAGGGCAAGAGGGAAAAAAGAAGAGTGGGCGCAGGAAAATATCAAGTGTTAACAAAGAGGGGCAAACTTAATCAAGCCCCACATTTTAACTCAATTATAATGTTATGTGCCCTTTACATGTCGTGTTCAATGGCCGAATGAAACTTAATTACATACCTACAACGCCTTAATCAAGCACAAGTTTTACTATTTACAATCTAGATCTTTGTTCACCAAGTCTATTTGAATCAGTAGCTTATATAAATCTACTCTTTTCTCTAACTAAGGAAAACACAGTGTGGAATAAAAAATAATTGTTAAACTGACACAGCCTACTCACTCTCAAAACCAACACTGCACACAAGCCTGACGCTAAATCTAGAATCTAGATCTATCTACTCTTAAGGAGTATAACACTAAGCACAAATCTAATAAATTTGCAACTAAAATATTTTCACCTAGTAAAGTCCTATGGTAATCTAATAAGATTGCAAATATAAAATTAACTTCAACTTAACGTTTCTTGATCTATTGATATTGTTTTCATACGGAAAATCTATGGAATTTTTAAGCTTAAACAAAACAAGAATTGGCAGCCTAGCAATATATTTGAAATCATTTTAAAGCTTAAACATTTTGAAACGGTTTAGACAATATCACGATATTGTGATAAAGGGAAATAATGAGATTTAACCAACAGCTTTAAAGTGACATCCCCTGATTTTTTATCTTATTTATTTTAGAAAAGATTGTCATAGAATCACTTCTCTTATTAAAAGAGATAATTCAGAATAGAATTTCAAAGAATCATTACCCACTTAATCTTTTGATTAAAAAAAACAAACCTCCTATATATTTTTTTAGTTTTGGTTATTCTTTTTTTACCAAGTGTGTCTCATGCTCAAAACATTCAATTTTATCGTCTTATTTTTCTGGCTTTTCCTTTAAGGGCTTTTTTTCAGAATATTACTAATAATAATTTTTTTTAAATTGAAAGCTAGGGGAAAAAATTCAAACACCGGTATGGCAGAGAATAGTGTAAAAATTTTTAATTGTAGCAATAGCCTCAATATGCATTTAGATAATTTCAGAAATAATATTGAAAAGAAAAAAAATAATCACTGGAAATTTCTTAATGAGCCTGGTAGAAAACATACAGTGGAACACGTTTAAACCGAAATTCTAGGGAGTATGATTTCTATTTTGGTTTAAGCACAGTGCATTAAATAAGTAAGATTAATAACCGAGAGTAACCAACTTCTGAAATATTAAGTTAAACCAATCCCACCCATCCTCACACCATAATGTGAACGAACACGCCTATCCACGAATCTTTCTCTCTTTTTTATCCATCTCTCTATCTCCTTCTCTTTCCTTTTCAGTTAAGAGGCTATTGCGCCTGTTATAATAGTTTTCACAATTTCATCATCGCCTAAGTAAGTTTTCTGGTCCTAAACTCTACTTTTAAAATTTAATCATCACCTACGGTTTTTGGTACTGAAGTTCTCCACAAGAGAGATGGCTTTATTACCGGCTGTGATGCAACAGTGTTTGCTTAGCTTAGCGCTGACGGGACCCAGACATGTAGGGAGTGTCTGGCACGGTCGCACTACGTAACTGAGTGGTGAAAGAAAAGGGATGGGCAGGTGTGTGCAGTAGACCTAGACCTAGCCAGACATCGGGCCTGGCTGTCTGTAGTGTGAGGTACCGGTAACTACCAGTGTTGGGTTTGCATGAAGTAATGCGCAAATGAAAGGGATGGGCAAGGAGTGTAAAAATTTTATGTGTCGGTAGGACAATGACTGGGCTTTCCCGGTAGTTTTTATTTCGATTTAGCGATAGTAAGGCAGCCAACGCTTTCGGTTTAACGCATGTTGAATAAGAAAGAATAAGAGGAAAAACGGAAAGCTCTTCAATTTCTTTTTGGTTTAGCCGTTTTTTCAGTTAAGGTGTGGTCTACTGTATATACATGATAAACATTTAAAAAAAATTTTTAGTCAGTCAATACCTAACAACCTGACCAGCTACCACACAAACTCTGTTGTTTCCCATGACTGGTGGAGGAGGAAGGCGATGGTCTGTTTGCTCAGCGACGCTGTCAGATTGTAGAAATCCCAGAGCTGCTCTCTCCATGGCAAATTGTGCAGGATGGCATAGCAATAGATCAGCCAGTTGTATCTTGGGGGCGCTGAGCTGGTAGTCTGTGTTGGACAACACCCATGCTGCTTTGAGACCTCCATGCACTTTTCCACTGTTAACTGGTAGATCTGAAAGACACATTTGGAACAGATATTTTCCATTCTATCCCATTCAGCAGTTTTGGTAGGATTCACATTTTTTTTTCTATCCATCTTCATAAATTGGCAGTGGCTCTGTGTCAGGTTAAAATAATAATTGCATAGAAAGTGGTTGAACCCATTCCAGAAATGCATCCAGGCCTATAGTGCTAAAAGAAGACCAATGGAAGACATTATTTTTATTCTTCCAAAATGTACAGAAATGCAATTTTTTTTGGCTTACTTGTGTGAAATGTTGAATCGTTCCTGCTAGCCATTAATGGGTTGAGCAGATGGGGTCATCAGCCATTCTCAAACAGGGTAGGCACTGTGTCCAAGTATGCATCCTCATGGAGGAAAGAGCCAGGAGAGGTAGCTACTGTCCAAGAAGCACAAGCTGATACCACAAACAACCTGGAAAATTTAGGTAAAAATATTTCATTTTCATACTATAAATGATATACTACTAATAATATGCGTATGGGAATATGAGAAAACCTGGCAGAAGTGGCTGGCACAATTCTTGTGCTTGTTAATGATAAGTAAATATTTGGATTCGGCTCAAATGGAATTTTCTCTTTAAAATTTCATACTTTGAATTATTAGAATGTCAACAAAACTTAAATTCCAAAATGCAAAGAAATGGGCATGGAGTAAGAGTGAAGAAAAAACTGAACATGGACATCTGGCAACTTGTGGAGAGTTCTCTCAAGCTGCCACTTAATTCAATATAATGTCCTGTGGCCAGGGCTGATTAATCTGATATCACATACACAGAGACGCGAGAACAATTTTAAGATTGTTTTTCCTTTCTTTGCAATTTTTTGTATCAGTTCCAATCCCCACGTCTTGACACAAAACTACATATAGATATCGATCCAATTGTTGCCAAGCTTATTCAAATGCATTTTACTGGCAGTATCAACGATGAAAACTATTCAAAATGCCATCTAATGTATTAGTGGATCATTTCAATTGATGTTTTAATTTTATATATTCAGGGATGCCAGTGGTCTCTGAGAAAAAAGCAGGAAACTTGTATAGCAATAAAGAGTTTTCTCAAAGATGTAGTTAAAGTATAATTGACTTTTAAGTAATAAAAATAATGCAAAAAGTCGGAAATCCAGTTTAAATCGGAAAACTGGCATCCCTGTACATTAACATTGATTCTTATCTCCCAAGTGAATTATCTCAACCACCGCCAAATGTGACACCTCATGGATTTGCATATATGTCCTTATATCATAAATATTATATAGAAGATATTCATTAACAATTTTACATTGGAAGAATAAAGAATGTAGGCATGGCCAGTACCATCATTGGGTGAAAGGCTGTCATTCATAAAGTTCTAAGCATTACCAGGTACATGTATATTCTTACATGATATGGACTTTTTTTAGAACACAGTATGATTTATGATTCTAAAATCCTAAGCTTCATTAACAAGCAATGCTGCAGCTTTGCCTATTTTCTTTCAAAAAGCAACAAAAAAATAAAATTAAAATAAATATTATGCTTGGTAACATATTATAGTCGTTAAAATTTCTCTATAACTAATAATTAAATAATTTTCTTTCTCTTTCAGTCTCTGATATCAAGAAGTGATCTCATCAAAGAATGTATTATTAAAGGAGAAAGTTCATCAGAAATAAATAGCAGCTACTTGCATTAAAATTTTCTAAACGTTTTTATCTCTAAATCTAAATATCAATCAAAGAGTTTACACCTAAGATCTAAATTCTAATTTTTTTAGATAATGGCCAATTTTCAGTATTGTCAACAGCTAGACTTCTATTGAGTTCAATTTTATGCTTACCTATTGGCTGCGAAACTCTAATCCAACTGGACTAGTCCTGTCCCTATAAATCTTTGGTCTCCTCAGTCTCCGTCTCTGTTGTAGTAGATTACAGTGTTTCCATTTTCTCTCTCTCAAACACATTGGTCTGCAGGGAGAGGATGGGGCGAAGGGCAGGTGTAGCCGGGCAGGGTGGCAGGGGTCGACTTGGACTGGTCATCTCCATGAATCCCCTTCCTGTACCCTCGTTTCACATTTCTCACATCCACAGTCTTCTGACTCTGATCCTGAGGGGAGTTGGGCACAGGATGGAGAGGGGAGTGCGGCAGACCCCTCCAAACCTGGCATGTTTAATCTGTTGGATCGTTCGGGGTGATATGGAGCTAGGAAGGCTTAGAGAGGTGGTGCGGGCTGGAAAATGGGATACAGCCCTGGAGGGAGGAGGAGGAGGAAGAGAGGGAGAAGGTGCAGATGGATGAGGTAGGGGAAGGGGAATTCCTATTAGATGTGGATGAGGGCTGGTGAGGGGAGCTTATCCCAGAGTGAGCTGGCCTCAGTAGCAGTGGGCCACAAGCTGTGGGGCAGAAACGCTTCTATCCTGGCCATTTGTCTCTAGTTCTGTTGAGGCTGATGTGACCCTGACTTTCAAAAAGCCTTCTGTACAAATTCCTTCGAATTTCCCCTGGGGCCGCCACTTTGATCCCCGTGACATCTCTTAGCACTGATTTGATTTACCTGTCTGGCAATTTTATTAGCGACAGGTAGTTAGTGGCAAAATCTAGCAGAAGGACTGCTACTAGCTGTTTGCCCTCCACCAAGCCCTGCCCAATGTTTGCCATTGGCTCGAGATAGAGAGGGTGGGAGGTGCTAACACTGAGAGGGATGGAAAAAAGGAGGGGGCAGGTATAGGATGTAGCAGTGATTAGGCAAAGATGAGGAAGAATAAGCGTTGCTTTCACAGGAAAGAGAGAAGAGGGGGTAAGGAGGGAGGATTGAGACTAGAGGTGGGAATGCGTGGGTTGGGGTTCTTGCACAGGTAGAAGTGCCTCGACTACCTGCATGGCCTCACTGCGCGAGGATGGAGGCTAAGGGGGGAGTGAGGTGGGAGACATGTAGTAGGTAGCTGAGAAGGAATATGCTTGACCAGCGCTGGTGGGCGCAGATAGTCCAGGTGTTATGCTTGGTCAGCGCTGGTGGGCGCAGATAGTCCAGGGGTTATACTTGGTCAGCGCTGGTGGGCGCAGATAGTCCAGGTGTTATACTTGGTCAGCGCTACACCTGGCACAGATGGTAATCGTGGAGAGAGAGGAAGAGTAGGAGAGTGGAGGCTCATGCAGGATAGAAATTGGACCTTCGTCACAGAACAATATCTTATTCCTGGTGGCTGGTTGTGGACAATGAGAGTAAAAGAGTAGGAAAAAAAGAAGGGGATGGGAAGTGAGAAGAATGGCAGAGGAGGATAGGGAATGGAGGTAGAAGTTAAGCTAATTAGCTCTATCAAACGGAGGCAAAATTAGCCCCCCCCCCCCCAAAAAAAAAAAAAAAAAAAAAAACTATTTTATTACTTATGCAATATTGGAAAAAGCTTATAGGTCTGGAACAAAAGTGAAAAAAATGGTAACAGGAATGGAATGAGCGCCGAATAAAGGTAACAACAAGATAACGAAATCAGAACTTTACATAATAACAGGAATAAGTAACGAGAGTGAGAAAAAAGGGAAAGGAACGGAACCATGTCAGAAAAAAAAAGGGTTACAAGAATGTAACTGTGTAAGGAGATCAGAAAAAGGTAATAGGAATGGAGCTATGGTAGCAAGAATAGAACAAATGGTGAAAAAAGGTAACAGGAAGGAATAGAATGATGGGGGATGGGGGTAACAGGAGTGGAATGAGTGAGAAATAAGAAAAACAATTAAGAACCAAACTGTATGAAAAAAGCAAAGTCAACAAGATTGAAACGAGCAGAATAATAGGAATGAAACAATTAGGAGAAAAAGGTAACAGAATGGAACAACAGAAAAAGGGGGGGGTAACACAAATAGGAGTGGAACAAAATCTTAGAGCTGACAAAAACTGAACAAGCAGGGGTGGGGGTTGAAAGAAAGATGGGCTTAAAGAAAAGGGGTTACAGGAATGGAAAAAGCGACATAAGAGTAACATGAAAAGAACGACATTGGAGAAAAAAGGGTCAAAGGAATGGAACAAGATTGCAAAAAATGATAACAGAAATGTAACAAGTGAGAAAAAATGATAACAGGCACAGAAGAATTGGGATAAAAAAGTAATAGGGATAAACAGTGACTGAAAAAATTAGAGCAACTACAGAAATATACTGATATTGAAAAGAAAAAAGGTGACAGGAATGGATCAAATGATAAAAAAGGGTAACCGAAACGGAATGACATTTGAAAAAAAAAAAGGTTAGACTGGTCGATATTATTTTATTAATGTCTACTTGTGTCTTCAGCAAAGCCAGAATTAAAAAAAACTAGGTCTACCTTGGTATTTTTCCATGTTTTGCAGTTAATAGATCAAATGTCTTCTGTTGCTATACTAATTAGACAAAAGGGGCATTTATCATTTGGAAGCACAGGAATAATATTGTATAACAGTCTATAGATTATTTCTTTGCATTTGTTCTCAAGATTAAAAAGGTGTAAATTATAAAAGCTTGTTCCCTATTTACTATTGCATATATACGAGTATAGATGTCTCATTTTAAAATATAACGGTTTCTTTGGTGTTCCTAAGACAAGTCGGTACGGATCTTTATGATTTAAATTCATTTATTAATTTAACCATTTCTTTATTAAAAGGTCTGTCTATCTCATTAACACAATGCGATGTTCTATTGTCTATCATTACATAATTTTAAACCAAAAAAGAATTCATTTAAGAGGATAATTTTGCTTATTTTTTTATAAATTCCTGTAAAAATTTGATTCGCAGGCTTTTTACTTTGGTATCTATGTGGTGTAGGTTTACACCCCCTTCCAGTTTGTCTCTTGCTGCTGTCATTAGGCCTATGGCATGTTTGGTATTTTTATAAAACAGAGATCTGATTATTTTATTTGCCTTTTTTTAAATAAAATCTTTGGGCGGTGTGAGAATAGTGCAGGCATAGATGATTTGGGATGTTATCAGAGTATTTATTATATATATGCGCTTCCAAATACAGTAGAATGAATTTATATTCCATTTTGTTTGATACTTTGCTGCCCTATGCTGACAGGCATGCTTTTTTGGAAGAGGGACTTAGGAATTTCGCAGTATCATCTAAATTTAATATATTTACTATACTTATTAAGGAACTGAAGCTCTCAGAATCGTGGTCATTATTAAAGTCTCCTCCCCATATAGTTGCAGACTTATTCAAAAAACTATCATAATAATTGTGCACCCCTTCATCATATCTTATTTGTTGATGAGTTTTGTTGGGGCTGTAGGAATTCATTAAATTATAGCTTGAAGCAAGATAGAGTGAAAGATGAGTGCTTGTCTAGTTCTGCGTGTTGTTTTGAGATCCTGGACAAAAACCACTCCAGAGGCAGGAGTCATAGCTGCAGTAGGCACACCAGGGAAGACACAGACCCAGGAGCCCCACGATGACAAATGTTGTGTGTGTGGGGATATGAACCCACAGGGAAGTCACAAGTCCATCAGCCCCCATGGCAACAGATGACGTACATGTTGGGATCAGAAGCCACAAGAACACCACAGAAAAAGTAGTCCCCGCAACCATAGATGTTGTATGTATCAAGGTTGGGAAGCATGCAACAGATATTGGACTTATAGCGGTCATGGAAGTGACATTGTACCCAGCCACCAGGAGAGGCATGGTCACAGACGTGAATGCAGCAGGAGTCAAGCAGGTAACAGACACAACTGCAGCTGGAGTCCCAGTCCTCTACAGAGAAGATAGAGGTCACGGAAATATCCACACCAAAAGGAACAGGAGACATTGTGGCCATGTCCTGGAGTTCACAAAGGTTGATTAACTTGTCTTTCGGAGTCTGAGAGGTTGGCACTGCAGGGGCCAGCATACAAAGCAGTGGACATGGAGATGCGAGGTCGATTGTATGACGATACCATCCATATCTCTTGAGTCACCAGGGCTGCTATGTTTGAACTCTTCAATTCACTATGCAAAAAGTCCAGCAGCGCAGTCACACGTGGAGGAGCAATTGTGATTGTGGAGCGCCAGTTACGAGCGTTGAGGCAACGTGCTGAAGGGAGGGGCCATCACACAGTGCCCACTTGAGGACTGCACATTCCGCAGCAATTTTATGAAGGCCCACCTCATACGGAATGCCTGCCGACCATCTTGCAGCCAAAGGATGAGGCAATCTCTGGAGCATCTGAGAGTCCTGCTGGTTGAACCAAAAAAAAAAATATTAAAGCATTCAATTTAATGAAATTCCAATTAAAAAAAAAAGACTTTAGGTCGGGGGAGAGTGTAGAGGATATCAGCCTTAGTCTAAATCGACATAAACATCAAGCTAATGCCTAACATATAGCTTCCATGCGTACATTCTAATCTGTTTACCTTAATGTTGAGCAAATCAGCCCTAGATTAATAATATAAAAAGAAGAATTGTCTTCAAATTTTTAACTCTATTCATACTGCAATGAGTTGTCTAATTTTGGGTCACTTATATCAATGTTGCAATACATTAGAATTTAATTTTAATAGCTTTCCTCAGTTCGAAAATTAGATTAAACAATCACCTTTTTTATCCCTGAAACACAATGCCTCAATAGTCAATGCATAATTTTCAAATTTATGCAATCCTATCGTCTCTTGCAAATGGGAACTTTTGTGTATCTAGAGCAGTTTCCTTTTAGACACTATGAAGAGATGTGGACTCATCAAGCCTGATTCATTGAATAATAAGTTCTAGATCTACAAACTTCTAGCGTAGTTCATAATTATCACAGATCTGACAATGGCCCGAGCCTAGCATCAATCAAAAAGTCTCGCGCCGAGCCTCGAAGCTCCATGTTGAATATATCCGAACGGTCAAAGCACTAGATTAAGCTAATTTTTTTAGACTTGTATAAAGACATTGCTGGTAGAGTCTCAAAGTCTAAATAATTAAGTTTAACCAAACCATTGACTTGAAGATTAAAAACAGGAAAAAATTTTGGGTCACAAAATTGTTTATTTCTATCAAAATTGCAATTCTGCCCGATGATTCCCTTAAGGTCACTGATTTCAAATTTGCCATCAGAATTTTGTACTTGCTTTCCTTGTAAAGATATGTCTGTTGAAAAAAAAAACCCTAGTCCAGGTCAGTGACGTCACAGAGAGACAGAGAGATAGATACAGAGAGAGAGAAATAGATATATATATATATATATATATATATAGAGAGAGAGAGAGAGAGAGAGAGACAATACCTGAGTGGCTATACAAAATCGCAGTGTTGCGGTCCCTAGACCTGAACTCTGGACCTTATGTTTAGATGAACGAAAAAGGGAGAGAGAGAGAGAGAGAAAAAGAGAGAGAGAGAGAGAGAGAGAGAGAGAGAGAGAGAGAGAGAGAATACCCGAGTAGTTATACGAAATCGCAATGTTGCGGTCCCTAGACCTGAACTCTGGACGTTATGATCAACTATAAAAAACTTAAAAACAAAAAGAGCAAAAAAAAAAAATTATATAACTCTACTACTACTACTACTACATAATTTAACATAATAACTCCATCGAGAGAGAGAGATAGATAGATAGAGTGAGAGAGAGTGAGAGAGAGAGAGAGAGAGAGAGAAAGAGAAAGAGAGAGAGAGAGAGAGAGAGAGAGAGAGAGAGAGAGAGAGNNNNGCCGCTATACAAAACCGCATTTTTGCGGTCCCTAGACTTGAACTCTGGACGTTATGATCAACAATAAAAAATTTAAAAACAAAAAGAGCAAAAAAAAAAAAAAAAACATAAATTAAAAAAAATTATATTCATACTACTACTACTACATAATTTAACAAAATAACTCCCAACCACCCCCCTTTACACAAAGAGAGAGGGAGAGTGAGAGACAACCTGGCACCTTTAACGAGTCTTGGAAATTCTCGGCAGTTTATCGTATCCAACATGGCGGAACAGTAAACAAAGGCGTAGGGACCACAACACTGCGGTATTACCCTCCTTTCTATGTATCCCTGGCTGCATCTTCCTTCTCGTACCCTTCCATCTCTTCTTGCTCTTTTCTTCTTCCCACTATTTTCTCTACTCTTTACTGGGACAGCAGCTTGGCTAGTGCGTTTATTCTAACACTTTTCTTCTTTAATAGAAGAGACAAAACAGAGATTCCTGAATTGTCTTTCCATTGCTGTACTGGATTTTTGTGTATGTAGTATGTTAGAATATGTCAGGGGGATACCAACATCTGCTCTGGACATATAATTTTTGACTCTGCTGGTCATTGTATTTCTTATCCTTACCCTTATGCCCCCCTCACAGCACTGTTCTAATTCTTTTCATTAAGTCCGAGGCCTGGTTGTCTTTCCTGGTTGCCGCAACAGTTCTCGGTCAGTGACATTGACAGCAGTTGTGATTTCGTTTTCATTATATATATAAATCTAATCTAGATCTAGCTTCTTCTCTTGGAAATCATTCTCAGTGAGGATCATGGTTAGTGATCAGCCTGGCAGAATCTAATCTAGATTACTGATTAGATCTAGGATTCTAGGAAAAAGGAACCTTTTCTGGTAAACGTGTAGTAACGCGTCGTAAGCCGCTTAGACCCATAACAGCCATATTGGTAGCGTTGACTATGGGCGATTTGAGTAGTAGTCGGTAATGGCCATAGAGGTACTCATAAATAGAGTTCACGCTTTCTCTTTGCGGCTTAGGCTGGCAGCGGCCCCCTCGAAAAAAATTACCTCCGTCACTAATACATGTAATGTGGAAGTGATCTCAGACTTTCGGTCCCCCGCCAAAAAATTATTTCTTATCTCCGTTCTTTTTTATGTGAGAGTGAACTCAAGCTTTAAGCCCCCGCTCAAAATTTATTTCTTATCTCAGTTTTCCTTCATAAATATGAGAGTGATCTCAGACTTTGGGATCCCCCGTCAAAAATCTTTTTCTTTTCTCTAGTTTTTTTTTTTATGTAGAAGTGATGTCAGGCTATGAGCCCCTGCCAAAAATTTATATTTTTTCTCCGTTTTTTTTTATTTGGAAGTGAACTCAGGCTTTTAGCCCCCGCTCAAAATATATTTCTTATTTCAGTTTTTTTTCATATGAAAGTGATCTCATACTTTTGGTCCCCCGCCCCCAAAAAATTATTTCTTAACTCAGATTTTTTTATGTGGAAGTGAACTCAGGCTTTCAGAACCCGCTCACAATTTCTTTCTCATCTATTTTTTATATGAAAGTGATCTCAGGCTTCAGTCCCCACAAAAAATTGTTCGTATCTTCCTTGCTTAAAATAAGATAGTGATCT
Source organism: Plakobranchus ocellatus (assembly GCA_019648995.1). Lineage (NCBI taxonomy): Eukaryota > Metazoa > Mollusca > Gastropoda > Plakobranchidae > Plakobranchus > Plakobranchus ocellatus. The sequence continues at coordinate 44,416 of BLXT01000090.1, read as the reverse complement.
CGGACTTTCAGCCCCCTTCCCCTCCCCCTGCTCCCTGTGAAAGTGATCTAAGACTTGCGGACTCCAGCCAAAAATTATATCTTATCTCATTCTTTTTTATATGGAAGGGGACTCAGGCTTTCGGCCCGCTTTCCCTCCCCCCACCTCGTTGTGGAAGTGATTTTAGACTTGCGGCCTCCAGCCAAAAATTATAGCTCATCTCATTCTTTTTATGTGGAAGTGATCTCAGACTTTCTGTCCCCCGCCTTCGAAAAATTATTCCTGATCAAATAGTAAACATACATAAAAGAAATGTATCCCAATAAGTTTAAAATATTTATGTCATTCAAGTCCAGTTGTAGATCTACATCCTGTTCATTTTTAAGACATAAATTTAAAAAAATATGGTTCATTTATAACAGAATCTATGTACATCCTTTTCACTTTTAAGAGGTAAAAAACGAATAAAAAACAATGTATATTTTTACCACTGGATCTAGATCTACCAAAAGAAAAGTCACACAAGCTAGAGTGGATGGAAACCTGGCAAGGTATAAACTCGCTTAGTTTTGAGCTAATCAGCGAGAACTTCCGTTTCTATATTTATTAGGATCATGATATAAACAAACAGGATTGCATAAGTTCAATAGTGCCATATTTGTTCACATCGCTATGGGAGAAAAATGAACTAGAGGAAAGACAGTTTATCTAAATTTTTTTTATATTATCGTAAGAGAAAAATAAATCAGGCAGAAGATAATCAACGCTGGCTAGAAAAAAAAAAACAACTAGAGGGTACATAATTATTTTCCGCATCAATTTGAAATAAAAAGAGCGTATCGGAGTAAGAAACTAAAGCGAAAAATATTTCCAATTCGTTTGCATGCAATTTTTATTCATTTATATTTGTAAAGCAAAATAAGTTCCTGTGACGCCAAAGCAGCTTTGTTTTTAGAAAGGTACTTACACATGTAGATAGAGAAATGGAGAGGGGGGAGGAATGTGTGTGTGTGTGAGTATTAGTAGTAGTAATTTTAAAGTAGTAGTATTAGAAGTTCAAGAATAGAATATAGGAAAGGGAAAGTGAGAGAGCGAAATGGAGAGTGATAGTAAGCAAGAGAGAGAGAGAGAGGAGAGCAGATGAAGCAAATGATAGACAGAAGGAGACCGAGAAGTAGAATAAGCAAAAAATAATATATGGAGAAAGATCTTTTAACAGAAAAAAAGAGTAGAGGAAGAGGCTGAGAGGAGAAAGGAAAGACAAAGAGAGAGTGAGAAAGAGAGAAAAGTAGTAAAAGCAAAGGATAGACAGAGGAAGGGAGAGAGAGGGAGAGAGAGAGAGAAAGAAAAGTAAAACAAAGAAAAGATAGCAGAGAGAGAGAGAGAGAGAGAGAGAGAAAGAAAACAAGCAAATCATAGAAGGGGGAGATCGTTACACAGAAAAGATACAGAATGAGAGAGTGAATGACAGAGAAAGAGATAGAAAAAGAAGATGCAAAAGAAAGAGATAGAAAGTGAGGTAGAACGATCTTTACACAGAGAAAGAGAGTAGAGAGACAGAGGCAGAGAGGAGATAAAATTGACAGGGGAGGGCTCAGAGAGAGAGAGAGAGAGAGAGAGAGAGAGAGAGAGAGAGAAAGAGATGAGGGGGAGAAAGACAATACAATGGAGGAAGCTAAAATCACCAAGTACGCAGCCTGTAGATTTATGTTAGGGGTACATGAAAGTCATTAAAACCTAA
>BLXT01000089.1:752919-764680 GCA_019648995.1 Plakobranchus ocellatus | reverse complement strand
ACTACTACTACTACTACTACTACTACTGCTTCTACTAATGCTCCTATTGCTGCTGCTACTGCTGCTGGTTCTAGTATTATAACTGCTACTTCTTCTTCTCCTTTCCCCGTTTATATTATTCATTATACTTATCACTTTATTCCTTTTTTGCCTATCAATTACAAATATGAAATGACGTACAGAAGAAATCTGCGTATATTGCGTATATATTAAATATTCGTATTATACTAAATTTATTGCTTCAAACTTTTATCTCAAAAGTATAAAAAATTCCATATCATTCGGCAAAAGATGAAAAAAAAAAACTTTTTTAAAGAAAGTAAGACAATTTCAACGTTGCATGAAAATGTATTAAGTATTACTATACAGATGTTAGTCAACGTGAGGAAAACAAAGTTTCTTCGCAATAGGTACAAGGAATTAAGGAAAAGATATAGATCTCACCGTTTGAGATAAACCAATAAAGTCAGAACTGAACGGCTTTAAAACTGAATTATTTAGAGAATATGGCAAACCTAAAAATGAGGTGCAAATCAAAATACACATTCCTAGTGAGAGATGGGCACTCTTAAAATCTTGGTCGTGCAATTACTAAATCATCAAAAATACTACATGAAGAATGCAGTATAGATGAGACTTAGTGATTGCACTCAGCTATTACCCCCCACACATACACACACACACACACTCACACCTCAATCACATTTACGTGCATGCAAACATATGTGAGTTATCTTTATCCGATAGTCCATGACGAATTTCTATTGAGCAAGACAGAAATTATTGTATTTCATTTCTTTTAATGTTCTTCCTTTGATCGTAAATCACAGTGTTCGCAGGGTAAATATAATAACACTCTATTTCATAAAGAAATGCGACAGGCAGTTTATTCGAATCGCAGTAAGTTCTCTTAAAAAACTTAAACAATTTCATTCTAACAAAGACCACATGCACATACAGAGAAAAATCTCGGCCTTTTTCCTGTACAATAATCTGTCTTAAACTGCACATTACGGCAATCAAACTTTGTGCACGGCTACAATGAAAGTTTAAAATCATAGACAAAATTATTAGCGTTGCTTTCATAAATATCAAGACAATTTTGTTTCAAGTGACACTACTACTAGCTTTGATCAAAAACAACGATTGGGGGAAAGTAGACACCAGATTACAAAGTATGGAAAGAATACAAACAAAAACTAAGACAGGAAGATTTGCTGCGCATTAAGGTGCATTGTTATTCTTATCATCAGAAATTTGAACATAACTGAAGTAATTGTGTAATTGTAAAAAGTGGAATATTCAGTCTGTTGGCGCAAAATATTGGGTTTATTTGCAAAAGGATTTTTTTTTAATTGGGTAATAGAAAAAAGTTTCCTTGGTGTTTAATCAGCAATTGTATTCATTACATTTTTTTTCCTTCTTTATATTTTTTTATAAATAGGACATCATTTTTTAACGAAAAATAATTTCATATGAATCGACAAAATGTATTTGTAAAAGAGATTGTAGCTTTCTTTTTCTATTGTTTCTGCGCTTTCTTATAGGAAATGGGGTATAGAAAACAGTGACTTTTATTAATCCCACCAGGGGGAAATTTATGTACAATCAGTTTGGATGTCGAGTTAGTCTATGCCATTTGTGTTTTATCGAATGAAACAGTCACACGAACGAAGATTTTGTTTGTCTTTCGAACAATGAAAAAGAAGAACTTGCGTTCCAAAAAGGGAGTATAGAAAAAAAAGACGATCTAAAGCGGATCACCAAATTCTATTAAACTTTCAATCATGTAGGTAGTCTAAAAAAACTAACTTTTTAATCTGTACACACATGATACGGATGTTTTGTGCTTTAAAAACAATGAGAGTTGATGAGATTGTTATGAGCAAATATGAAGAATTATTTGGAAGTATAGTTTCTCTTAAAAGCAAAAATGCATCGCTAGGAAAAAACCTGCATTAAAGCAATATATAGTTTTAGCCTGCTGAGGCTTAAATCTATCATGGACTATCTTTTCTAAGCTGACACCTGTAAATATTTGTATGCCTAAAAAGCGACAGAATAATGTTTGATTGGAAGCTGCTATGGTTCGAATACATATTTATATAATTTTATGTATACGTGTGTGAATGGATATGTACGTGTATGAATAATTTAAGACTGGGACATTTTTTTTCAAATTAACTTCTCGAAAATCAAATCGTGTGGAGCTAAAAAATGTAAGAAGATGTAGATGATGGGATGACTTAAAAACTGGAAAAGCCATACTTTACTTTTTAAAAATTATTTTAATTGTTTAAAAAGGAGACTACAGAGACTGGCCGTTGTTCTCCACTATCCACTAATTGTTTACAATGCCATTTGGACCCATTTTTTCGTGTCGCACGGACATACAAACACCTGTGTAGTGCAACACAAAACTACGTACAATAAAGCACTGATTCATTTAGGAAAACTACGCGGGAAAGGACAAAAAAAATCATAATCTCAAATAGATCTAGAATCTCTATCTGAATGTAGAATCCTTAAACAGTCTATCCTAATTTCCAAATGGAACACAGGCACTGGTTTTGTGTAGGCATTGTGCACTTTAAACAATGTGTCTGTGTGTGTGTGTATGTGTGCGTGAGTCCGAAAGGGACAAAAGGTGTGGGGAGACGGAGCGGGAATTAGGAAAAGTAAAAAGTATAATCAGAGCTTGTGCAGATCCTAATTGTAGATTGAGAAAAGCAACTGCAATGCCAAAAATAATCTAGATGCATTTGAAAAACGTCTATCAAGAACAAAATCCAAGAGACCCCAATTACGAACGATATTTTCATGCAAATAAAGGAGACAAATAAAACTGTTCTGTTGAAAAGAGTGTAGAAATGAGATAAATATCGTGAGACCAAGGGAGAGACCTAGAGATATGTAGAGAGAGACACTGAGAGAGAAAGAGAGATACTGACGGAGAGAGAGACCCTGACAGAGAGAAAGAGAGAATATATTTGATCTTATCGAGAATGGGTGCAATAAAATGAATTTAAATTGAAAAAAAAAAACTATAACTCAAAGGTTTTTTTAAATTCTCCAAAAAGCACATGACACTAAGAATGTAGAAACTTTACCTCCTAAATGAGGAAATACCTATCTAAAATCTTCCAAAAAGTAGCACCTGTATGATCCGATAGAGCGATATAAAAATTCACATTTCATTTTTCAGAATTTAGGTTCCATCTAATTGGTCGCAATGATTTAATTTTTAAAAAAAATGAAATTCAACACAACTTTTCACAGAACGAAAAATGTTTTCATAAAAACAAAAAAAAGGCCATGTATCAAAAAACAATCTAATAAGTATATGGGTAGTGAGTTGACTTCTAAATGAAGTCTTACAATCATAAGACAAAACATCTAAACTTTTTCTCCTTCGTATAATGATTTATATATAATACGTATGCGTTTCAGCTAGATTGAATCGATTTAGTGAATAAAATGAGAGAGTTTTTGGTTCTCCTGAATAGTAGCCCAAACTAACTGCAGACAGTATTCTATACCACCCGCGGTATTAACAGAGTTGGAACGTACAAGATGGTATTGTGGTCTTTACAGTGATGGTTTCTTTGGATGAAAGACGTTGCCAAGATAACAAGATTTAGCAAAGGATATTTGTTTTTATTGTTTTCGCTCTCTGCTCCTGACAATATGAAAATATTTAAATTCTTCATTATTTTATACATAAAGAGGACTCATATAATTTGTTTCATCTTCCGTGTTATGAGAATAGTTAAGTAGAGTGAATTGTTATAAGCCTGTTTGGACTTTTCAACTCTATTACAGACCATTTAAATGCTTAATAGTAAAGAACTAAATAATCTGAACCAACGAAACAATTCTCTGTATCACAAGATTATCTCAGGTTGACTCCCCTGTAATCTATTTCATCGTCTGGTGTCGTCTGAGCTGAGCATTGCACCTGAAACGGATACAAGAATAATGAAACTGAATTTTCTTTTTTTTTTTTATTTTACAATAGTAAATCTGAATTTTCGTGTCTGTTGCATTTTTTAAAGTCACCTTTTTGTGTGTGTCGATTTTTTTTCCTTTCACATAAAGGTTTTGCTTTCCAGATTAGCGCTCAAACTTGAAAGATATTTTTTAAAGATAAATCTATTTTACTCTATTTACCACACTTAATGTAGATTTTTTTTTCAATATTCGATATGCTTTTTTAACGAAATGTATTACTTTATAATTAAATATAAAGGCATAAAGCACTACAAAGTTGTCTGGATTTCCAGTCATAAACAGATCAGTTGTATATTTGCATTTGATATATCAAAACTTGCGGTTTCCCTGGCAGTCTCTTCTATCATTTGTCTGCTTCCCAAGCGGTCTTTTGAGGCAGACTTTCCCTTCAACTATTTGGGAATAGAAAAGGTTGTTTTGTGCGGCACATGCTTCCATATTAATCAAGATTTCTCAGAGAGGCCCAAAAATAGCGATATTGAACAAACTTTCAGTACTTTGAAGTTAACGTTCAAGTTGCCATGCTTTGCCATAGTGGAATCAACAGCAATAAGTTCTAGTTGCAAGGCATGCCTGCAAAAGCTGTCTAAAGTCCGTTGTTAATAGTTAAACTAACTACTGGCTGAAAGTCTGATGTTGTAAATTATTCTGTAATTCTTTCAGCCACATCGTAGGTTTCGGTGTTTAGTATAGAGACTTTTCAAGTTTAAAGTTGAATAATGAGATTTTTTTTTTAATTGACATGCTGCCAAATAAGTAACTCGGTGTACCAAAATGAGAGTTGCGATTATCCCGTGGAAGTGAATAATATGAAAACCAAAAATAGTTTTAGAACGTTTGAGTCTTATCACTTAATGTACAGAATGTCAGATCTTAAGACAAAATTGATGCAGATGTAAGGTTTCACAGGCCAAGGCTAGATCGAAGCAAAGTCTTGCGATCATAAGCATTGATAGATCTACATTTAGAGAAAATCTTCCTCCAAAGTGGAGTCTCAAATATTTTCCGGGTAATGCTCCACTTTTATGCTCAAACAGGAAGAGAAAACATCAGCGACGAAAGATGCCGCTCCTGAGATTTTTTGGGACCACCTTTTCAGAGATAACAGCGGTGACAAAGGTAAAAGCGTTTAATCACTGCCCGAGACCATCAAAAATAGAACAACATTTGAGGTCCATGAGATTCAATACAAACAGTTCTTAACAAATGATCAAAAAGTAGATCACGCTTCACTTTTACGATAAGGAAACGGATGGATATACTTCCGATCACCAAACGTAATCAACAAACAGCGCCGATGTTTGACCAAGGCTGAAGACAATACTTGAGAATAAAAGATAACCACGCTTTAAATCGCAGGAAATCTGATGCATTTTATCTAAGTGTTGGGTCTGATTTTTACCCTATTTTAAGAGATATCATTAAGATCTTGTGTAAGTAAAATCTCCTTTGTTTGGAATGTGCACAAGCGGCAAACCTTTCTGGAGCCTCCGCCACAAGGAAATTGATAGTGAGACCAGCCGCTTATCCAAACAGCCGTTGGCAAATGGTTATGAAAAAAGATGCCATCTTGAAAAGGGTATAACTATATCCTAAATTTTGTCGACTGCCACCTCGAGATTCGTTTTCGGGACGCCTAACAAAGGAAAAACGGCAAGAAAATTTGCCGAAGCCTCACTCCATTTCATCCATCTTTACGGCCCTCCCAGAATTTTTCAAACAGATAACGGAAAAGAGTTTAACAATGATAACTTCGTGCAAGTTGTTGCTAATTTCCAAGAGTGAAAAATCAAGGATAGGCCGTACCACCTACAGTCGTAAGGCCGCTTTGAAAGATTCAACTGCACTCTTGTTGATTTTTCAAAGAGAACTATATATACAAAGAGGAAGAATGGGATAAGCAAGCCAGTTAGAGCAGTTTTACTACAGCTATAACCACAGAATCAACAAAGCTACTCCGCCATCGATTTCATGCGACAGCTTTTTTTTAGAATACCAAACTTTTATTTTCCATCACGACTGCTGAAAAGGTTGCACGAGCCAATCTAACAAAGGAGGGAAAAGACTTTCTTAACTCCGCCCAAACTGATGTCGACGATGAGAAAAATACGGAAGAAGAAACCGAGAATGATGGTTATCAACGCACTGCTCCATCTACATCTTCTACATCGTTGTCCGTGGCTGAGATTGCCACACACATGACTCCAATAATGCAACCATAACGGATGAGCCGCTGCGCCTGACAGAGTCTGCTCCAGTTTCAGCTATAGAGAACCTGCACAATGGCTTTCATTTCATTCTCGGTTGTACTGGAAGCGAAGATCTAGATTATAGCTTAAATATCTAAATCAAGACGTCATTGTCATAATCTAGATATAGATTGGCCTGATTAACCTACAGATACAGTCTGCAGGCTTAATTATAGTTTTAGATAGGCGAGAATCTAAAACTAGATTAGCAGGAATTCTTTACTTAAATCGTGCTTTCATTGAGAGCGATCCGTCTCTCTCTCTCTCTCTCTCTCTCTCTCTCCCTCTCTCTCTCTCTTTCTCTCTCTCCCTCTTTCTCTCTCTCTCTCTCCCTCTCTCTCTCTCCCCCTCTCTCTCTCTCTTCCTCTCTCTCTCTCTCTCTCTCTCTCTCTTCCTCTCTCTNNNTCCCTCTTTTTCTCTCCATCTCTCTCTCTCCCTCTCTCTCTCTCCCTCTCTCTCTCTCTCTTCCTCTCTCTCCCTCTTTTTCTCTCTTTCTCTTCCTCTCTCTCTCTCTCTCTCTCTCTCTCTCTCTCTCTCTCTCTCTCTCTCTCGCTCTCGCTCTTCTAAATAACGGTGTTGCGGTTTAATTCATCCGACCCGTTCTTGGAAAGCGTTATTGAGTAACAACTACATATATATATATATATATATATATATATATATATATATATATATATATATATATATATATTTGTATGTATTAATTTGTCCATTGAGTAGATTACAATCATGAACAAAACTTTTATAGAAACAATGAAATAAAAACATTTGGTGGATTTAAAATTCTTTGAAGAAAGAAAAAGCAGTTAACAAAAAAAAACGAATGAGGCCAGCCTTCTCACTGCACATACGTGATATCTGAGCGAGCAATACTACAACACAATGTCATCTTTCTTAGACCGTGAAATATTTCTTTAAGAGCTAAGTGGGAATGGAACACACGATTTCATTTTCTGAATAATATTTCTGTGAACAAAAACAAATGAAATTATTCACAAATGCAGATGTGATATACATGATTTCCCATCCTTCCATAATAAACAATAAATGTTCTATGACTGCTATGTTAAAGATTTCATACCTTTTTTCGAACAAACCAACTTTACAACATTAAGTCATTGTTTGTTATTCCTCACGGTGCAATTTTGTATATATAAACTAATTTACATTTACCTGCTTCAACGCGAGAAGTACAACACTGTCCTTAAATGATCTGGTCTTATTATCCACTAATATTTTTTTCTCATATTATTATCAATAGACACTGCTCCGAGACTGGCGAAAAAAACATAGATGCAGTGAAATCAATATAAAACAATACATATGATGAGAGAAACAACAAAATGTTATAATGAGGAAACAATTGTTCATAATTTTTGAAGCAACATTTTTATGATTGATATTTCCTTTGTATGTCATTTTCCTCATACTATTATCTCTTGTTAACAATAAAGATATTTTTGCAAACAGTGTTTGTAGGCGTTGAAATAAGTTTCTGTGAAAAGATAAAAAAAACGTATACAAATACCGCACTCCCAGAAACAGAGAAATAAGTTTAAGGATCCTGAAGATGCAATGGTGGTTGAAGGAAATGTATTAAATATAGTAAAAGTAAACAACCATCAACTCAAACTTATAAAAAGAAATGAAACAACACAGAGTACAAAACGTTCTTACGTATAGTCTGTGTTGTTTTATTTGTTTTTATAAGTTTGTGTTGGTGGCTGTTTTCTTTTACTATATTTGAAAAGATAAAGAGAGAAAAAATGAACAGAAAAGGTCATAGGTTATAATAAGTAAATAAATAAATTGTATTCTATTAAGAACTCTTTTAAATACTTCTGAAACCATAAGTTTCAACAGGCCGTAAATATTTTAAAATCTTTTGATTCACTTTTTGCTTTAATAGGTTGTAAAATTCATTTTCAAGTTCAGAATCTAAATAATCTTTCAGAAATTTTGAAAAAAAAACTAATAAGTCTAAATTAACTTTGAAATTTTATAACTCAAACGTAAAAAAAAGGAAAAAAAAATCGAAAACACCATAAGCTTACAGGAACAAAATTGCTACAAAGTATTTCCATATTGACACGTTTATCTTTTTCCGTTTCCTGCGTTCACGCAGAACAAATCTAAATATCATTGACATTGAGGCCCCTTCTTGATACAATATGATGTATTTAGAGCCTCTTGAGTGTTGAATTTATGGGTGGGTTGTTTTTTTAGACATAAAAAAATATTTCATGGCCCAATTTTTCTGGTCCCAGCATTTAATGCTTGTTTAGAAAACTTATAGACTCACTTAAAAATATCCTATTAACTATTTGCGACGGAGTAATTGGTTTTGCAATTATCTTAAAGACGAATCGTGTGTTTCTTATTTGTTTTTCTGACCCCCTTACTAAAGTATACTTTGGAAGCCAATGTTTTCGTTCTATACTTAGTTTAAACAGTGTGTACTGGCCCTATCTGAACGATCTTTGCGCATCCTTCTCTATGTAAATTAGGAGTACTATATTCAAGCTTCCACTCCGACAGCTTTGTCAATCTCCATCTTCTTTGATTCTTTCTTTGGCCCGCACGTACGCCTCATACAGGACTTAGGGCAAGTGAAAGAATGCAGAAACAAAATGTCGCCACTAAGCGGTTTTTTTAGTAAAGACCGAAACTGATTTCTTTTTAAACAAAAATCAATTTCATGTTCATTATCATGTTCATTCGATAATTTTGTCCACTTACTATTCAGAAAACAATGGACTTATAACCACGTTGTAGGTAACTTGGTGATGGTGCATCTTAGAAACATTTTTATGTACCATTATCATTATTTTTCATTTATTAACAGAGACTGGCCATTCGTTGATTTTCCACTATCCAAAACTTTTACAAAACATTAGACCCATATTATTATTCTTTGTCTGGCCCTCCGAAACAAGTCTCTGTGCGATACACATACATACAAAAAAGTGCGAAAGATGTGCAGTGACTCGTAAGGAAAAGAGATGCTGAAATTCAACAAAACATTCCCTGAGTCTAGAGTTTTGGGTCATTAGAGAGTTGATTCTCGGATCCGGCTAGAACACAAGGAAATTTCTTCAAAGAATTATTAGACTTCGGAATGCACATTCTTTACAACCAATCAGAGTTCGAATTATATTTGTTGCTCATGTTGATGTGTGTAAATATACAAACACACATAGAGTAGTCTTAATTCTGCTTTTTCTCTGCATTTACAAAATCTAAATGCCCAAGTTACACGATGCCGTGCGGAAGGCTCTTTAGCGGGATGTAGGCCTAGAATATGTATGGTATCAAGATTTCAGATTTCAACATTTCTCTCTATAGCTCGTGGACTAATGGTGACTTCAGCTTAGGGGGAAGAAATATAATTAATCATAAAGTAAGGTAAAAAAAAACTTCTTTCTCTCAAACCGAACGCTTAATTTAGCAAAATGAAAGTTCAATACTTCTATGGTCTTCTGAAACATGAGACAAACGTTTTTCACTATCATGAAGGAGTTAAGGGCGAATTTGTAACGTGTATACAAATTATTGTGAGGCATCATTTAAATCTACAAAACTATGGATGTGTTAATGTTACCTACAAAGGTTTACTTGGGCTTATTTTAAGCATTAACGACTCCAGTTTCAGATTTATCGTTTAAAGAATTTTAAACACTAATCAACTCACTCAGTCTCCTCTTCGCAAAGATAACTGCATTCTGGAAATTATGAAAATTCTATTTATGAAATTTGGGCCCAAAAGGAAAAACGGCATAGAAATTTCAATAAGTAGATTTTCTTTTCCAGGCATATCGAGGCTAGATTCAGTCGATTTATTATTGGGTAATTTATTTCATGTAAATATCTGTGGGGCAATGAAAATATCAAATACAATGCATTATAGATTCTATGACATTGAAGACAACTTGTGCCTTTACAAAAACACTTTAAATGAAAAACTAATTAAGAAATTAGACATGACATGCAGAGCTTTTGGATTTACTTGAAGGGAAATGGGAGTTATGAGGCAAAACAACGACACGGCAAAATTCTGAGATTTTGGAAAAGAAATGCGCAGTGGAGTAAAAACTGAGACTAGTGTTAAGATAAATAGCAATTGAACTGTTTTGTTGCTGAGCAACTCACAATTTCAAGGTAATCCATCTTCAAGGACTCGTCTCTCCATTGTACACGGTACGTCGCCTTCTTTGGTGTTCTCTTGAGTTGTTATCAGTTTGTCATCTCAACAGTGAACTTTGTCTTGCAGAATAAAACTTTGAAGAGTGAAATATAGAAAATTTAGGAGCAAAATAAAAAGAAGTCGTTTATTGACCAGAGATCCCTGCATCGCAGTGGACTGCATACAAACAATCAACGATCGATCGATTAATCAATCAATCAATCAATCAATCAAACAAATAACAAATCTTATTGAATTCTAGCACTTATTTCACAGCGTACGAAACTAGTTGAAGGACTTGCTTTTGGTCTGTAAATGCGCCTTGCGGTACAATGATGCAATCTAGGTACTTAGAGATTTAGTTAACTGCAATTAACTCATAAGAATTCAATGAAACAAAGAGTGAGCATTTGTAAAGAGTGTCGGTAACAACATTGTAGAGAAAAATGAGACTCGATTTATATAAAGTAAAATCTATCATAAATAAAAATAAATTCTTTTTTGGAAAACCAAGCTCAAGTTGAGAAAATGAATACATTTGAAGTGAGACAAGGTACATGTAGTTTTATCGAAATATTCTCGCCAACATAGGGCTACAAAATCCGAGCTTTTCCTTACACAAGTTAATTAATTCAGCTTAATCAAGACTAAAGGGACTTCAAAGTTCTTATATCGACTGATTCAGTCAGCACCACATCATGACAGCTTTAAAAAAATGTTCGTGCCAGCATAAGGCCATTACTGCTGTAGAAGTACGTTGCACGGAAGATTTTCAAAATATAGATTGTCTACAGGGAGACTACTCTTCATTGAATTATCTAGATTTCCTCGGTTACTGCCCTTAAGTTTTAAGCCGGTGACTTTAGTTGAGGTGTGAGCTTGAAGCCATTCAGTAGGTCCTTTTGTGAAAGTAATTCACATTGAATTTCTTGTTCTTTTGTGCTTTGTTTTTTTTTTTAATAAAGTAGGTTTTAAGAGCTTCCCATATGTGATATGATTTTATTTTTCACTTAGTAAATGACTATTTATAGCTGTTAGTCTTGGACACATTTATCATATATCGCCTCTCTCTCTCTCCCTCTTTCTCTCTCTCACACACTCTCTCTCTCTCTTTTATTTCTCTCTCTCTCTCTCTCTCTCTCTCTCTCTCTCTCTCTGCCTCTCTCTGTCTAATTTTCATCGACCCTCCCCTTCCTCAAAAACTTAATGACATTTTGTATAGGCCATGTGAAGAAATCGACTTTTTAATTAGTAGTAGTAGTAGTAGTAGTAGTAGTAGTAGTAGTAGTAGTAGTAGTAGTAGTAGTAGTAGTAGTAG
>BLXT01000089.1:723720-746446 GCA_019648995.1 Plakobranchus ocellatus | reverse complement strand
CCCCCAAATAGACCTTAGAATAGTCTTGTTTTTATAAGAATATACATGTGTGTTACGGTTTTCAATAAAAAGCTAATGTCCTTTTTCATTTTGATCATCATGATTTGCTTTGTGTGTGTATGTGTGTGTTTGTATTTTTTTTCTGCCTGTCTGAGAGAGAGAAAGAAACGGAGAGAGAGCGAGAGTAACAGAGAGAGAGAGGAAGAAGAGCAGGAGAGAGAAGTGAGAAAGGGGGGGAGCGAACAAGCGAAAAAGAGAGAAAGAAACAGAGACAGAAAGAGAGAGGAAAGAGAGCAAGAGAGAGACAGAGAGACAGAGAGGGGACCGAACAAGAGAGAGAGAGAGATAGACAGGCAGAGAGAAGCCTCTTTACCTGTCCATTTATCTGCTTTGATTGCTATTTCCCTCAAGATTTTTCTTTTAGCCAAGTGCCAATTTTTTTTCTATTCTATCCATCCATCTATCTATCTATCTATCTATCTATCTATCTATCTATCTATCTATCTATCTATCTATCTATCTATCTATCTATTTATCTGTTTTATTTGCATATTTGGTAAGCATGTTACAAATATTATATCCTCCGCTTTAACGAATCGCGAGGGAGGCACATCCCACATTTCCAGTCCATAATGGACCGCCGATTCGTCACCGATGGTCTAAGAAGTTTGCGTACAGCCTTGAACATGGTGACTATGTTACAATTATCTGACCTATCCTATGCTAGTCAAAGATGTAAGAAATAAGATGGTAGACGGAAAATGAAGTCGGGAAGAGAGACAATGGATAGATAAAAAAAAAAAGTGAAGGTCAAATATGTAAGTAAAAATTGGAAAAAAATTAGAATAACAATGTTGGCTACATCGAAAATGGCACTGTTTTTCGGCATCCATTTTATCTACATTGCTAATGCTACTGTTGTTCCTTCTTCTATTGAGCCCTGTCTCCGCCTCTCTTCTCTTCTTGTGATATCTTCATGTATCTCATTCTTTCCCTCTTCTATTGCTATCTTACCCCCTTTCCAAAAGTGCTCAAAAAAATTCAATAGATTTTCTTTAAAGAGCATCTCTTCTATATCGCTTAGGACAACCATCCCTTCTGACCACATTGCCAATGTACCTGCCACTCCTGGTTCCATTCACATCACTCTGTTGAACAAGAGAACATTTCTAGTCTAGCAAAAAAAGACAAAAACAAAAAAAAAAAGGTGCAGGCGATAAAAACTTTATTGGAAATCTTTCTGGTGAAATCGAATATGATACAATCTTTACCATGCCTTGAAAAAAAAATTACCAGAACAATTTTTTTTTCATCTCCCTTTCAAAGTTTTGGTTTTGGTTGGTTGTTGTTTTTCTTCTTCTAATTTTAACTTGCAACAACAACAATAACAAAAAACTTTTTGTCTTAAGGGGGGAAAATAACCGTTATCGGTAGCGTCAGAAAAATTGTAAATCATTGATTATATGCGTTATCTCGTTGTTGCAACCACATCCGGTAGGGGGGGGAACTCCGTTCAAAGTTATTGTGCACTAGAGTGCGCGGAGACATCGCCCGATGGTTTTACAGCTTTCACTACGGGAGATCACCAGTAAACCTGTCGCATACAGCCAATGGTTCGAGCGGCCACAGCTTGCTGTCGCATAGCTATGCAGAGTAATCGCTCTTTTGTATCGCCGATTAATTATGGGGACACAGAACAGGGTCAATTGACTATGCTCTGATTCTATGGAAAAGAAAGTGGGAAGGATTAGGCCTATTATGAAAGAGACTGTCCACTTCTTAGATTATCTCGGTCTGTTGGCCTCTGTCAGGTTTCACGATCCGGGGGGTGGGGGGGGTATGAAAGATACAGTGTAGGCAATATGGATTATTTTCTTCTACGAACTCGAGGATGCTTCATCTTTTCCCATCTTGAAATCGATAGTGGACTGTAGGCATAAAATTGTGAGATCAACCAGCTTCACAGAAGACGATGACCCTACCTTTCACATTACTCAAAAAAAAAAAAAACAAGAAAAAAAAAACGCTTTTGAAAGATGAACCTTTTCTCCTTTGGTTTAATTTTATGCTTATATAAAAAGACTTCAAGCAAAACATCAAAGGGAATTATGGTCTCGTCACAGCCTGGGAATCGAGAAGCTTATTAATATGCGCACTTGTCCGAAAGGGGCCGAAGTAGACGATCATAACTATCTTGCTCTGCACGTTAAAATTTTAGATAGTAGCATAAGGGATCACAATTTTTGTGGATCACTTACTTTCAAAGAGTTTCAACAGGGAGAAAAAAGAGTTTTATCGCAACTTAAATTCACCAACAATTATTTTCTTTTCATTACCGGGTAGGCCTATGTCTCTTTTAAAATCACACACCTGGTGACTCTAGTTTATTTCCCAAATCTCCGATCATAGAATAGTACAAAACCTCTTCCCAACGGTGCCCCCTTACTCTCATTTGGCTCATTGACGTGTCTCCACCCCCCACCCCCGACAAGCTTGAACTCACATGGAACTGCAATACTTTTTAGCATCGGTATTTAGCACTCTATTTTGTTCGGAATCATTAAGAAAAAATTCCTTGCATGCACTCTTAACCACACATTAAAGGTGCCAGGAAGCATTTGAGCACCTTTCAATTAAAACTATCGTCTGATAATCTCACAGCATATCTCATATTTAGTTTGGAACTTTGAAAGAGGCTATTCTTTTAGTGTTCTGAAAATCTTTCATTGTAGATGTGATATGATAACATTTACATTACTCCGCTACTACTATTGGTATCTTACAGTAAAGAAACATTCGTAGTGTTGTGTACACTAGCAGATTTGTCATGTGTAATTCGTCACGAACTACGGATTGCCTTCATGTCTACTTTTTACCTTAAGCTTGTAAATAATCAAATAATTTTTTTTAAATATATGACAAAAAAAAACAATCTCCTTTCAAACTTTTCATTGCCATTCATATAGAGACGGATTAAGCAAGGTATTTTTAAGTGGCCTTTCTTTAAAACATCGTTTTACAAGATCTGGTTGCGACAAAATTTTATTGGTGTTTTATGTTCAATAGTGATGAACGTTTTTCAAGAAGCCAATGCGTAAAATCCCTAGTGGTAGTAGCATACTTTCAATCATTACCATCTAATAGTATACTGGCCAGCGAGTTTTGTGATAATGTAACACTATAGAAACTTGAATAGCATATATTATATATAATGTTATGATTTATCTATAATTATGACTTTCAAACTGCTATTCACAATATCAGAACCATTCTCAAAACAATCTTATGACATTCACAGGCACCAATAATATTAAGAATCGATAGAAAGAACTTTTTTTTAAATTCGTTTTCAACCCCATGGACAATGGCTCAGTGCACAGCAAGTGCAACAAAGTAAAAGATGTCCAGAAATAAGCAAGCTCTTTCCACTGTCATTTTCGTCACAGAAAAAAAAAGGGAATGAGTATTCATTCTTTATTCCTTGCCTGCATTCTTTGGTGGTAAAATGAATGAAAATACCTTGTGATATTATTTCGTTTCTGTTGACTTAGGATGTTATATTTTTTAGCATTTTTTAGCATTATTTGGTCATATTTATTATAGTATTAATTTTTCATTTCTTGTCACTATTTTCTATCTATTGCTTCTACACGTTATATAAAATGAAAGAGTTTTTCCTCGAGAATTATATTAGCTTTTGGACTCATCTATGCAGACAAATTTTAAGCAAGGAAAAAAATGAAATGAAATAGAAAAATGTGTAATATTCTTTAAAGATCTGCCAGTTGAAATTCTAAATAGGATTTTTTTTTAAAGAAGTAAAATAATTTTCAGTTAACTATATCAAAAGATTATAACTAAAGTGTTTCACTTTGTTGGTCTCAATCATTATTTGCGAAAAAATTAACTATAACTTTCTACTTACAGATAATTTGTATTGTTGAAAAAGAAAACATTTTCTAAAATAAGAGTTATCATTTGGTTATGAGACAAAACAAAAAACAACTCAATTCTGAAGAACATGTTATTGGTACTGATTTATTTCCCATTATATTGCCGTTTCCTCTCACTTCCTCGTAAGATACACAAAAAACAAGAAACAAAGTTATATTTCTCAAGAGAAACATACAATGAAGAGCATTTTCTTTAAAATTCTAAATAAAAGACAAGTGAAATGAAAGAAAACAGCTCTGATCTCTGTACAAAACACTAAACAGTAGTTAGCACATCAGCCATTTTGTTAAATAATGATGTAAAAAAAGCAAGATAACAAAGTTTGAGCATTTTCATTTGAACTTCACTTTGAATCATTATAGTTCTTTTCTCTCTCAAAATTGAAAAAAAAAAAATAGGATATTCAAACAAAGAGTAAAAAAAATATGAAGATAAAGTTACTGGATTAGGCATACTTAAAAAGAAAGATATTAAATTGTCATTGGCAAAAATATCAAATGCATGTTGAAAAAGTTGTTTTTACGATTTTCTTAGTATATATTGTGCAGATGTTTCAAAATGAATATTAAATGCCATCAATAGTTTTAAACAGTCCATTAAAATTAAATAAAAAAAAATAAAGAAAAAGCCAAAAGCTTTTTATAAGGTGCCATAAATGCGTAAAACAATAACAGCTATGTTATAAAACTTCTATGGTTTCTCTTTCTATATGAGCTCCATTACAATGAAAGCTTTGATTATTTTTACATTTACATGGATACACTTTTATCAAATATTCCTTACTCACTTTACATCCCATGTTCTTACAAATCTCATGCATTCTTTTGAGGTCTATAACAGGTACCCGTATTTAAAAACACAAAGAATTTAAAATATTTTTTAAAATTGTTAAAGCTAGTCTGATTGTACTGACATCAATTGCTGATTAGTAGAAGACGGTTGTTAGTGCCATACAACTTATCTACACTGTTAGGTTATCTCAGGCTTGAGGCCATCCTTCAGCATCATGTTTCTCTAGTGCTCTCAAAACTGACCATAAAAAGTCACTGCATACGTCTTGAGACCAGTTCTATACGTCAGATGTCATCTGATATACTCTTTTCTGCCTTTTTGAGTCAAATGCCGCATGCAAGATACTTGTGAGAAAAAAGTTTTTAAGTTTCTCTTTTACTTCATTTTCGCTGCTGAGCGAATGCTTCACCAAGATCATAATAGGAGAAAGAGGGAAAGGTGGGCAGAGGAAAAATGTCACTACAAGATGCAGTAAATTTCTACAAGGATATTATTGCAGGAAAGTCACATTTTGTGGTACACAAAAAATACACAAATATTAAATGCTTTGCTCATTTTCAAAATGCTCATGCTAAATTTAATAAAAAGGGAATGTAAACTTATGAAAAAATCAATAAAATGCTTCAATAACATTGATACAAATGAGGTCTGACATGAAAAATCCCTAAGCATTATACATTTCTTATGTTCGACACAGCTAAGATCCTTTAACGTTTTTGATCATGGCCTCCAATTGGTCCCACTGCTCCTTAGAGACCATTTTGAGATCATTAAACAGACCAGCTGTGCAAGGATATTCTCCTCCGTTCAAGCGGATGACCTGAAAGTATACAAAACCATTTATACAAAAATATATACCATGTTATGATATGAAAAAACCATTCTTAACCAGGTGATTATGATTATTTGCGCTTAATCAAGCTGTTAAAAAAGATGAACAGCGTCTGTTATGTCAGACGGACTGTTTATATTTTCCCCATATAAACTGTTTCGAACCTTTTGTGATCCATTTTTACCAACTATTTCATTTCGTCTTTTAAAATTAAGTCCACCCCATCTGATGTTTCATGCAAATAATGGATTTTCAGTCCCAGGAAAATAAAGTTAAGTGAAAACTTTCCTAAATGTCCAGATGGGAATGATTGCTTTTTATGCTTCTACTTGCATTTTGAAATTTATCTCAACTCAGTTTTTCCATGTTTCACAAACATTAGGTATCATTCGAAAAAAAATTCATATTTAGGCATTTTAAGAAAATAAACATGGTTTTTGCAATATAATATTTAATTGCATCTTTACTACAAAGCCAATTTTGAAATATGTTGTAATTTTTTGTAATTTTGGTTTTGAAAGTCCTTGCAAAACATTTTTCTTACACAAAATGTGACACTTGTTAGGTAATGCCGGTTATTCATATTTTTTAAAATCTGTACATAAAATACTATTGTGAACTAAAAAAAACACTTGTAAAATTTTTATTACCTTTTTATATACTTTGAATACACCGAATTTCATTAAGATTAAACCAATTCATGTGGGTCACAAAAGAAACCAAGATGGCAGTGTTCCATGGCAATAAAACATTTTCAAATTTGCTTCCCTTGTTCGACATGCCTAATGATAATAACAGGGAAAATTATCTCACTCAACAACTACAAAAAAATGTCTACAGATCTTGCTCCCTCCCTTAAGTTACACAAATCATTTTGTGTTCACTCCCTGGGAGTATATTGCTTAGACCAAAGAAAAATAATAAACCTACAGAAATTAAAAAAAAAAAATACTTTATGAACCCAGGGATGCCAGTGGTCTCTGACAAAAAAGCAGGAAACTTGTATAGTGATAAAGAAATTTTTCAAAGTTGTATTTAAAGTATAATTGACTTTTAAGTAATAAAAATAAGGCAAAAAGTCAGAAATCCTGTTAAAATCGGAAAACTGTCATCCCTGTGAACCTAATTTTAGAAGCAGGTGTTAAGTCAGCCTAGAGCAGGTATTGTTTGCACTAACCTGGCCATTAATCCAGTTGGCATAGTCACTAACAAGATATGTTGCCAGGTTGGTAAACTCTCCCACCTCACCAATGCGACCAGTGGGGATTTTTTCTATGAATTTGTCCATGAACTGACCAGTAGGATCCAGCCTGCTAAATGCGCCCTGCATGAAAAAAATGCAAACATAACATGAATAATCATAAGGAAAACAATTTCAATTGATACTAAAAAAAAAAAAAAAAAAAAAAGTAATAAACAATGATGCAAAAGATGGAAAAAAATCACCACAGATTAATAAGTTTCTTTCAGTGACTTTTTTTGCAACATAGATACACTTATAAATTGAGGAACATTCTAAATCAGGTTCTGAAAGTACATTAAGTCTTCAAATCAAACTACAACCATAATGCTGACACAGTTGCTTCCCATCTATCAAAAACAAATATATTACCGTCAAAATATAAGGTATTTTTTTCAAAGTTGATTTTGTCAAGTTTCTGAGCAATGCAATAAACTACACCATGGTTGTAAGGGCAGCACTTTTAGCAAAAGAAAAATAAATACACTTATAATATTGATATTCAGCAAACAAATGTTCTCAGCTTTCCATCACAGATGGTGATCAACCATTTTTCTGTTCTAAGCTAAAGCCGTTCAATATGTTTCAAAAGAAAGACCTTGCCTTGGTTTCCACTGGCCCTGGTGAGATTGCATTAAATGTCATTCCATAACGAGCCCATTCTGAAGCCAGGGAGCGAGTGATCGCCTCCACACCTGCTTTTGCAGCAGCACTGTGAATGACAAAACCAGATCCACTGTCTGCATAATCCGCTGACACTGCCAGAAAGCGTGCACCTGAGTAAACATTTCACAAAGTTCTTGGTTTAATAGTACTAAAGAACTTGAAATGTCAGTCAAATGTTATGCAATGCTTTACCTTTACAGGTGCCACTAAACACTACAAGTTGAATATCTTAAGAATGAAATT
Organism: Plakobranchus ocellatus; assembly: GCA_019648995.1. Taxonomy (NCBI): domain Eukaryota; kingdom Metazoa; phylum Mollusca; class Gastropoda; family Plakobranchidae; genus Plakobranchus; species Plakobranchus ocellatus. The sequence goes on along the minus strand of BLXT01000089.1, from coordinate 738,719 downwards.
TGAAAAAAAAAATCAGACTTATTTTAGGATGCTTAAATAAGTACATAAGAAGAAGGTGTAGGAACATGCTGAATATCACTATTTAGAAAAAAAGGTTTAAGTACAAATTGTATATATATATTTCTTAACTTGCTTGAAAACTAGATACAAAATTAATCTAATTTAATGGATGAATAACGAATGATAACAATAATATTCTATCTTATTATCTGTTTTGGAAAACAATGAAACAAAAAAGGACTAAACCATATTACAAGTTAAGCAATGGCTATTTATTTCTAAATGAAAATGATGAAAAGGCAATCTTGGACCATTTTATCTAGTTATGTTTCAACCCCTGAAATCAAATTAAAATCCTTATAATATCGAGTAAAATTTTTTCAAAATATTCCCAACCTTTTTTGGCTTTAATCAGCCTCTTCCCAACATCCAAAGTGATATATGCTGTGCCATTGAGAACAATGTTGACCACTGTTGCAAAAGCATTTGGAGAGAGCCTTTCAGATGGACTGATGAAATTTCCGGCAGCATTATTCACAACTATGTCTGGCAGGCCATGTGTTGATTCAATGTCATCAAACACAGATTTGATAGCAGCGGGATCTCTCACATCCAGTCGATAATCTGCAACCTTTTAATATTGTTTGGTAAGAGAGGGATCAAATAGAATCTTTATACAATTCTGTGCACAACAAAGATTTACAAACTTACAGAAAATTTCAATAGAATTATTTACATTCTGTATATATTCTTAGAAATTAATGTCTAAAAACATTTTAGAAAAAGCAAACATTATCCTTGATATCAAAGTGTTCAACTTTTCCTTATCTTTGAAATCTGTTGTCTGAACCATGCACTCAACATAGTAATAAAATAATGTCAGTTAAATATGATTTTTTGCACCTTGCAATGAATAGCCAAAAAATGTGACTACCTTGTTTCCAGTAGTCTCTGAAATTTCAGTGGCCGTTTTCTTCAGCCTATCCGCACTCCTGTAAAGTATTCATAGCACATCCAATCAATATTAGCTGAGAAATGTATTTAAAAATCATACATGAAAGCATTATGAATTAATATTTACGAATTTATGCGGGTCAAAGCAGTAATAGGAAAAGCACTTCAGCAATTAGTGAGCAGAAATATTATCTTCAAATGTAGGCAATTATTATAATGCATTGATGTGCACCATGAAATTTCTATAAGATCCATTGAAGTTTTGGAAATGTTATTTTGGTATGAGCTTTTGACTAGAAAACATAAGCATCTGCTTCATTTGATTTGAGAGAAAAAGATGCACAATTAATGTGTGATTAATTCCTTTTTTTTTTTGTAATTTTTACTATTGCAACTCCTATAGCAATATTTCCAGTCCTGATAAAACAAAGGTCAGCTATAGCTTTTCTAGAGAGCCATAGAGCTTCAGCTAGAGAAGTAGTCCATCATTTACTATAGGCCAAATAGTAATCTCCACAAACATAAATGTACTGATAAATCCTAATCATACAAAAAATCTCAGTAAACTTTTTAAAACTAAAAACATTCAATTCATCTGGTTTTTTGGCTTTTAAATCACTAAATTAAGACTCTACAAAAAAATTCCATGTTGGAGATCAAAGATTATGACGAAGCTTTTAAAAGTAATTTTGCTGTTGATAGATAGGAAAAATACTGAAAATGTAACTGAGGCTCCTATATCTGTCTTAGAAGTTAGTGTAAAGGCTAATTTTGTGAATTTTATGTTCAAAACGAATTTGAAATGGCACTAACCGGCTGGCTATTATAACAGTTGCCCCTAACTGAGATAAGTTCAAGGCAAGACCTTTTCCCAGACCTGTGGCACCACCAGTGATAAAGGCCAGCTTCCCAGAGAAAGTCCCTGGAGGAAGCATAGGAGTTGTTTTGGCAGGAAAGTAACGGGCATGTTCAGGAGCCAGCAAATGTCTGCCATGGCTCAACTGTCTCTGTTGACAAGCAGACTGCAGAATTTCAAAAAAGAAAAACACAACATGCTCAGAGTTGGTTGTTTTTTTTTCTCTAACATTTACAATAAAAAAAAATATTTTGTGAAAAAATCAAATAAAATGAGGCATGGGAAAGGAATGACAATGCAAAGAAAAATGGGATTAGGTAATCAAGCAAACTATCAATGAGTCTCAGCTATTTGGTTTCTTTCCCTTTTCATCTTGACCAGATTGACCTCTGAACACTTCACAAAATAATGTTATCAATCAGACATAGAAAATAAATTGTTCCTGGACAGATGCTACTTACAAGAAAATAAGAATTATGAGCTATCATCAAATAAAAATATACGCATAAAAATTATACATCTTACTCCCAACTTCATCAATTTTTAAAATTTTAAAGCTGGTGTGAATTGAAAAAAAAAATTTAATAAGAATGAATAAATAATTTTATTAGCAAAGAATACTTCCTTTGGCTAAATTCAGTAAAAAAAATTGTAAGACGTTTTTTTTTTTATTTTCTTACGAAATGTTTATTTCTTATGTGAGGAATAGGAGAGTTTATGTAAAAAAACCATTTGAAGTTATAAAGTAATCACCATAATTCTATATATGTGTGGGTCTTAACCAGATCTATAGTCCTAAATTATTCTTAAAACTAAAAGCCCTTTTGTACGCTTTGTTTTTAAAAAGTAAAAAAAAAGTAAAGTGAGTCCCACGCTTAATCTAAGCATTGGGGAACCAGGAGTAGGGTCCTGATTGTTCTTGGCATACGGCATTTGAAGTAGTTTGCAATTGCTTTCCTTGCTGCCTTTACCTTCGCTGGGTCTTAAGAGACCTAGCTACCCATTTAGTGCTGGGTGGACACGGCGAAGCAATTGAAAAATTGACTTGGCCTGGACTGGGATTCAAACCTCGGACCTCTGATTGGTAGCCAATCAAAAAAGGGTCATGCTGGATTCGAACCCTGATCCTGTGCGTTATGAGCCAAGCGATATGCAATTACATCATCCCGCCTTGCTTTGTAAAGTAGTATGTCTTTAATGCTTTGCCAAGATCTTGAAGCCCATTGGGGCTGGTTGGACACTGGCGAGATGATAAAATTAGCATACTAGCACTGAACACTGAACTAGGTAGGATTAAAAGGTTTAGTTAAGTCATTTTTTAAACTGAATCTTAGACTGAGAATTTTTCTTTTCTGATGATTTCATGTCGTAGACTAAAAAGGCGGCTGTAAATTGTGTCTAGATTAGATTTTACATTAATGACTAATGATTGCTTTGACTCTCTTACATTTTAAAAAGCAAAGAATTTGTTATCAACATTGTTTTTTCATTCACTCAAATTATTTTAATTGTCTTTGAGGTTGTTTAGACCTTAGGACTAGACACTGCTTTCGTTCTTAGAACAGGGGTCAAAGTGCAAAGCTATGCTGACTGTGCCTCAGAACTGCGGTAAGCTTGTTCAGAGTGATGTTTCCGAGTTGACGTTTAATCTATCAAGCTTGACCGCAATAAACAAGTATTTTTTTTATTTCTTTTCTAATGATCTGCCTTGTAAAATGGAAAGAAAAAGAAGATCTAGATCTATGAACCTTTTGCTTCAATGCTGAAAGCAGCATTGGCAGTGCTGGTGCTCTGAAAGTTGCCATTGTTTATAAACTACCGGTATGTTACAACAAATTGCTGTTTTCGTGGGGAGACACGGTTATGATTTTGAAAAAAAAAATGAACGGCCTTGTCTTGAATTAAATTTACTCTTTAATTGATAAATTCAAAACTATTGAATAACAAGATACCATAAAAATTCTGAGCTGTGAATTATTGATTCGTCTATCTAAATGAGACACCCAAATGATGCGTATGAAACAATGCAAGGTCCCTTACTTTTCCTTTCGATTTCGGACATGACAGGCTAAGGTTAAAACCTAGAGATTTGTAGTTTAGATCTAAATTTTAGATCTAGATCTAGATTTTAGATTCTCTGGGTAAGAGTGGCCTGAACAAAACGTGACAGTTATCAGGCAGAACATATCTGTTTAAATCTAAGATTCTTTTGTTTTGTTATAAAGAATATTTAAAAAGATTCACAGGAGGAATTATCAATCTATGTAGAGGTTAACCGTAAACTTCGGATTAAAGCTTCCTTGTAAACTATCAACAGATATCAATTTAGCTGACCCATCATTTTTTATTGGTCTAGCAATTTGAGAATCAAGATTTGGAAGCTTGTGTAGAATATACTTCGTCTTTTGATTTGGTTAAGTTTCTGAGTCTATAGTTTTGGTTCATAGTTTGAAGATGTTGTCAGTGATGAAACAACTGTTTGGTCAGGTAAGTCTACTGTATATTCTCAAAGATTTCTGATTAACTCAACGAGATAGGTCTAAATGAAGAACCAAAAATACAGTTGTGCTTATTATTGATGCATTAGCTGCTTTCTAATGGATATAAACTGAAATGAACAAAAACTTGAGTTAATAGTACTTTTTTTTTTTGGAGGGGGTGACGAAAAGAAATGTTGCTTTTTTTTAGTAGTTTGTTACCTTGGTTAATTGGATTGGGTGAGCGTGTACTCAGTTTGTCTTCAGTCCTTCAACAAACAATGTATTATTGCTGATATGCAAGACAGGGAATTCTCAGCAGCATTATTATAATCCTATAGACTGGATGCTATATAACAGTATCGTATATTGTTATTAAAGGACTTTTCTCTTTCATCTTTTTTTTTATCTCATCAAGGATGTTTATTAAATGTGTGGCTGCCTGGGAAAGGCGTGGAATTGTCGCAGTAGCAGGTTCTGAGATATGACCCAAAATAGACAAAAAATGGCCATCGGTCAAAAATTGAGTTCTGTGTATGCTTATCATTTACATTTATTTTATCGTTTCCTAAAATATATATTGTGAAAAAACGCTTGAAATATATTTTTTTAATTTTCTTGTGAGGTCTTTCACTAACAAAAAGCTCCGAAATTGGCCTAACTATGTGGGCTTAAAAGTAGTCTTTTGAGGTCACTGTGTAGGCTTAAAAATCACAAGTGTCATAAGGTATCATATATTAGTGGAAAGGAATTTTTTTCAGCTACGCCGTGGGAATAAGTGCGCATGAATATTTCTAAACTACAAGCACTGCGCATACGATAAACATTTTCGTATCTATGTTTTTGCAAGGTGAAAATGTGGACATTTCTGAACATCTGATGTAGGCACCTAAAAGGCCTTGTAAACTTAAATTTTCAATTTTTGAGAGCAAATATGCATCTTATATACATCTGAAATGAAATAATTACATATTTGCGGGAGTTGGATTACCGTTTAAGGATTTTTAAACAGTTTTACGTCAGTGTTTACAGTATCCAAGATGCGCGTATTAATATATCTCTAACTATTTGGGTTGAAGTTGTGAAAAGCATCCGCACTATCAAGAATGCCAGCGTTTTAAGAGTAACTATGGGCTTAGATCTGCAATACTCAACAACAAAATGCACATTCTTATTATCTGTTTTCTAGAAAAGAACTAAAATATAGAGCTATTTTCGTGTTTTAAAAAGCATATCCCACGCCATTATCAGTATTTTTAGAACAAATAAACACATGAAAATGTAAAATTTCCGACAATTCCGCACTTTTCCTAGGCCATTACACAAATATTTTACATAATTAATATAATGCTGCTTTTTTTCTCAGGATGCTTTTTTAATTGAAATATATTTGTTGACACTTTCCCATGGATATTAACAAGAAATCGCTCTTGTCTAATTCTTGTTTAATTTTACTCTTTACTCAAGTTCATGATCATTGTCATCTTCAATAAACTTCACTTTTTTATCTTTACTGATAACAAATAAATTTTTTTTTTCAATTTTTTTCTATCAAAACTACTTTAAAATAATTTGAAATCTCGTTAAAAGATTCAGAGCTAAAGATTTTAATTTAGATTTTTTTTTGGCAAACTCCAAAATATTTTCTTAATTTCAGGTTCACTTGAGTGCTGTTAGAGCAGTATCAACCACCTATTCCACACCATATATTCATGCCTTTTCTACATCAACTCCCAATGATTCAGAGGACAAGATAGATCTCACAGCAGGAGAAAAACAGCTCATGGAGAAAATAAACAGAGCTTTTCCTGATGCAACTCATGTCCAAGTTTCTGATGTTTCAGGTACACTATGGTAACGAAGACACCATATCTTACTCCTCACTTCACTTCTCTTTCACTGTTTAGGTTTTTTTAAGCTCATTCCAACTGCTTTTTTTTTTACTGTTTTATTTTACATTTGCTTCACAGAAGTGGTCATGTTTTTTTTCCATCAAGCAAGAGGATAAAATCAAGAATGAAAATAGCCAGAGCAGAAACTGTTGAAAAGGGCAGTGGCCATGCTCAGGCTTAGTATGTTAAGTTAAAGCCAAGGAGCTTCACAGTTAAAATGTCCTTATTGGTGAGCTTCTATGCAGTAGTTGCTGTTGTTGAAATGAATATTATATTTACTGAAACCATTGATGAAGTCCTTTCCCTTTTCTTGCCATGATTTTTCCCCCTTTTTTTTTTACCTTTTTCTCTAACCCTCTGTTGATGCTTTGTGAAGCAATTTACAATTACATGGTATTTTATATGTGTGTTGATAAAGTAACAGACACCTGAGTGGATTTTTCTCTCTTATTTTTAAGGTGGTTGTGGTGCTATGTATCAGATCTCAATTGAATCACCCCAGTTTCAAGGGAAAAGGACAATACAGCAACACAGGATGGTAAATGAGGTATGTGAAGAGTCATAACTTTACTTGTAAATTAAGTAATAGTTACGGAAAGTCCACAAGAAATATACAGTCGAAACCTCAAAAGCCGAAGTCCGGTTATTCGAATTTTTCTTAAACCGAAGTATTTGCGATGTGAGGTTTTTTTTTCTTCTTTGGCTTTGTAAAGTTCGAACTCATTATTCGAAGTCAAAGAAAGTCGATTCTCATAATTCGAAGCCCACACCGCCACAAACCGCAAAAAGAAAAAAAAATGTTTCCCTTTCACCATCCCCAAAACAATGCCAATCAGGTGAATCACCGTTTCAACAAAGCGGGCCTACTCCAGGGAATGCCATTAACAACAAGTGAGATAGGAGAGGGCTCAAACTAGCTTGAGAGGGGGGAAGTGGGGTGCCGAATGTAGGCCTAGAGCGGGCACGCGATCTGCCAGTGCCACACACTGCCACTGGCTCAGGAACCTCTCGCTGAGGTCACGCTAGGTCTAGATCATCTAGTCCTACCTGTAAAGGCAATAAATGAATAATAATTTCACGCACAGTCAGCTGCAAGCGCAGGAAAGGGGAGATGGTGTAGGCACTGTAGGCTCAGGGTGAGACAAGGTGTGCTAGGCGTGACTGGAGTGAGAGGCACTGTGCCTTTTTTTGTGTCGATACTGGTACCAGTAAAGTGGGCGCCTAGAGGCTAGCACTGCATCCACTGTCTGGACCCACCATTACATCAAACACACACGCGTACGCCGGTCAGCATCATAGCATCCCGACACGTGTGTATCCGATTAGACCTATCTCTTGCATTGCTACTCATGTGGTATTGATGCATTACAAATCTCTTCTTGTTTTTGAATAGATTTTGAATTAAACTTTGAACAGCTTCGAATTTTCTCCAATTGAAAATAGCATCACTGAGAGTTAAAAGTTTGTCATCGAGCAAGGCATTGATGACATGCGCAGCTCATTTTTTTTTTTATTTGAAGACCATGTTGTGAGGAGAGCCAGGCAGATTGTCATCCCTGACCACTTTAAAAATAAAGCTGCCAACTAAGCCAAATAGTCAATACAACCACGGCCCTTTTCAGGGCCAAACAATAAACAAACAAAAAGGGGAAATGGGTTTAAGGTCCATGAGTATTAAAGCAGGAGAGAGCCGTTCTTTTTGTTAAATTTTTTATCAAAGGGAAGTAACCCGGTACTAATTAGTGGTGTTTAAGACCCCCGAATTTTAATAATTTGAAGTCTTATAATCCGAAGTTTTGGTCCATTCCCACGTACTTCGAATTATGAGGTTTCTACTGTAGTAAATTGATTAGATGTTTCTGATAATTTGAGTTAAAATTTGTACACAGATTGTGTGATATGTGTGAGTGTTAAGGATAATTTATCTATGGTCATGCTATTTAATTTTTGGTACACGTACTTTTTATCTCAAAAGGAAAATGTAAATTACTAAATTTGTAAGAGATAATGAACTTTAGAGACTAAAGAAGTCAATAAAAGATGTTGTGGTGATGATTATATTTATCTAGTCATATAGGTTTTTATTGAAAGTGCAGGATTGAGTACAGTCGAAACCTCAAAAGCCGAACTCCGATTATTCGAAGTTCTCATAAACCGAAGTATTTGCGATCTGAGGTTTTTTTTTTCTTCTTTGGCTTTGTAAAGTTCGAACTCATTATTCGAAGTCAATGAAAGTCGATTCTCATAATTCGAAGCCCACACCACCACAAACCGCAAAAAGAAAAAAAAAAATGTTTCCCTTTCACCTTCCCCAAAACAATGTCAGTCAGGTTGAATCACCGTTTCAAAAAAGCGGGCCTACTCCAGGGAGTGCCATTAACAACAAGTGACATAGGGGAGGGCTCAAACTAGCTTAAGAGGGGGTAAGTGGGGTGCCGAATGTAGGCCTAGATCGGGCAAGCGATCTGCCAGTGCCACACACTGTCACTGGCTGAGGAACCTCTCTCTCTCTGCAGTCGGGCTAGGTCTAGATCATCTAGACGTACCTCTGTAAAGGCTATAAATGAATAATAATTTCATACACAGTCAGCTGCAAGCGCAGGAAAAGGGATATGGTGTAGGCACTGTAAGCTCGGGGTGAGACAAGGTGTGCTAGGCTGACTGGAGTGAGAGGCACTGTGCCTTTTTTTGTTTTGTTTTGTTTTTAATTCGTGTCGATACTAGTACCAGTAACGTGGGCGCCTAGAGGCTAGCACTGCATCTACCGTCTGGACCCACAATTACATCAATCACACACACACACACACACACACACGCGTACGCCGGTCAGCGTCACAGCATCCCAACACGTGTGTATCCGATTAGATTTATCACTTGTTGCACTGCTACTCATCTGGTATTGATGCATTACAAATCTCTCCTTGTTTTTGAAGAGATTTTAAATTAAACTTTGAACAGCCTCGTATTTTCTCCAATTGAAAATAGCATCACTGAGAGTTAAAAGTTTGTCATCGAGCAAGGCACTGATGACATGCACAGCTCACTTCATTTGAAGACCATGTTGTGAGGAGAGCCAGGCAGACTTAGTGTCATCACAGACTACTTTAAGAGTAAAGCTGTCAACTAAGCCATATAGACAATACAACCGTGGCCCTTTTCAGGGCCAAAAAATAAACAAACAAAAAAGGGGAAATGGGTTTAAGGTCCATGAGTAATAAAGCAGGAGAGAGCCGTTCTTTTCGTAAAATTTTTTATCAAAGGGAAGTAACTTAGTAATAATTAGTAGTGTTCTAGACCCCCGAATTTTAATAATTCGAAGTCTTATAATCCGAAGTTTTGGTCCATTCCCACGTACTTCGAATTATGAGGTTTCCACTGTATTAGATCATAGAACCCTGTGTGGCTGATCTTTAAAGCAGATTTGATGTAAAATAATGAACAAGCTATACTAGCAGGTATTAGATCATAATCATGAAAAAATCATTTGCAATACTATGATTATTATTGGTTTCACTTGCAAAACTGTATTCTTTGATGCAAAAGAATGAAATATTTTATGAGACATTGAGACCAGTCTACTAAAGTTGGGTGAGAGAAGCTTGAATTTAAAGTACCTTTTTTCCCTCTTCTAAATGCTGTCAAAAGGCCACATTATTATATCCATGTAGTTTCATTGTCATAGAATATGATATCAAGCTTCATCAATGATTTGAATGTACAAAATGCAACTTGACTCATTTAGACTGCCTTGAACATATTCAACTATATTTTTCCTATGTTTGGTTATTTGAATATTTGGATTATCTGTTTTTTTTTATTTTCTCACAGACACTTCAAAGCAAAATCAGTGATAAATCAGACAATTTCGTGACTTTGTAAATCCAAAATATTTTTTGTAATAATTACAGATTTTTCGTAAAGCTATGAAGGTAAGCACAATTCCTGAAAATGGCATCTATAAATTATAACATCTGAAATTCCCATTACCATATATTATTGTTGCAGGTGCTACCTTTCCAGTTTTGGGGGGAAAATTCAGTTTTATTTTGTAATGACCAAACTGGTGATCCAATTTTTCAAAATATTTGTTTTTATTATGTTTGGGATATTACCTGGGTGGCCCCTGCCTTCAGGTTTTTGGTCCCGATGCAAGGCCAACAAATCCCTGGGAATTACAAAATCAGCCATTATTAGTCATTACTGTGGTCCTCCATGCAAAACAATGGACTTAAAAACACACATACACAATAATATTTAATAATAATAATAAAATAATAGACAACCAGGTGTCAGATTATTGAACTCTATGTAAGCACATTGTGTAAGGTGTAAAAAAATTCTACTGGCTGTTAGTCCAAATACATGAGCTGGTTCTATTCAATTTATTGCTGTATTATTGGACGAAAGATCTCTGTGGTTTATCTTTCTGAACCATTTTTATGGAAAAAGAGATATGGAAATGTTTGTAAGCACATACACATAGATGCCAACACTGGCATTGGAGCCTGATTTAGGAAGTCCAATGTAAACATTATTTTGTTTGCTTCAATTCTGTCGCTTCTGTCACTTTTTATTTTGCACCAGGGATAATGTTCGTATCAATTTTGTACTTGAGAGACAGACCTGAAAGGTTCACATGTGTTAGAAGCCTGCAAAATTAAAGTTGCCTAAACCAATTTTCTTGGTCCTTTTTTTTTAACGAAATGTGTTCATTCTGTTGTGATATATAATGATAAAAGCATAGTTCAATGTAGGGTCTACATGTAACTTGTATTCCCTACACAGTTAAAAATGAAGCTTATTTCACACTCAAACTCACAGTCACAATGAGTAACACACACTTTTTGTTTCACAAGTCACTTTCTCTTCCCCAGGCTTTGGCAGAAGATATAAAAAATATGCATGGCCTTCAGCTCAACACAAAAGCACCAGAGGCCAAGTAATGCATCCCATATGCAGGTTTAGAGTTTGTGCTACCACTGCTATTGTTATGATTGTATATATATTTCTAATGTTGCCATAAATTTTTTTTTTTTCTCCATTTGAAAGAAATTAAACAATAGTTAAGCAGAAGAGCATTTGGCTTTGCCTTTCTTTGTTTTTTTTTGTTGTTGTCACCCTCTCGACGTTTTTTTTTTTTTTTTTTTTTTTTTTTTTTAAATTTATTAAAAATAAAAAAAAGACTACATCTTTCACACATAGTATCTACACCTGCAAAAAAAAAAAAAAAAACTGTCCAATACACAAAACATAAAGTTCCCAATATATTAAATTTATCACCATTCAAGCCAGATGTCTCTTACTCTTTGACAATTTGAAAATAACACAGTTGAATGAGTAATGATTATTTTTATTTGTTTTGTTAATCTTATATGCCTCATTGATGACACTGAATTGCAAAGGTAATTCAATTCAATTTATATTCAACATTATCAATCAACTTGAAATAATAAAAAGAAATGTGTAGCAATATATTATATACAACTTGAAACCCATATACAGTTGGAATCGAGACTGTTCAGGGAGGCCAATAAACAGGTATCACTAGTGATACAGCAAGAACAAAGAAACATGTATTTAGCAGGTTAGGATTGTGTCACAGTTACAGGCATACTCCACCCATGACAAAGGCATGCTATTTCCATTTACCTGTACTGAACTTTTTTTTTTAAGCCTATCTATGATGATGGAAAGTATTCTCAATCAATGATCTCGTTCAGAACAAAAACTGTGAAAAGAACCACCATATCAGATTGTCATGCACTGAATTATAGCAAAAATTGTAACAATTTAAAATACTAGGAACCTTTTTTCTTTTTTTTTCAAAACATGAAAGCATGCAAGATGTTGGTAATTGGGTTTATTTTAAATTAGATCATTGCAACGGCAAAAGGGATCCCCAAGATAATATTTATTTAAGCAGGAGTTGTATTACTTATATTTTAAGAGGGGTCCTCAATATTTCCCATAATGTGAAGGGTTTTGTGATTGAACATGTTCTGAACCATTTTTTTTAAGCTGAAAAAAAAAGAGGAATATCTGGCCATTTTTCTATTACAGTGCAGTCCACTTGCGGTGAACTCTTAAGTAAACTTATTGCTTGAAGTCAATCCTTTTCGGAGTTCCATTTTGTTTTGTTTTTTGGTTTTCTAATGGTTAAAGTCAACAAATTATTGCAGTCCCAGGGTGTTGACTTTCTCCAGATTCCACTTATCTCTGGCCATCCCTTACAACAAAGAGTCTCTAACATCATTATCTGTGATAAAATCATTTCTCTTGCTCATATTAACACCAAAGCTGTGTGCATCATTGACACTAATTCAGAATTATGATGCAACCCATTTTGTTATATGTGCTGCTGATATCAAACAAAAGTAGCCTTGCCATCTTCTTGTGGTCATTTGGGTAGAACTGCACTAACTTCTAATGAACAAGTCGTGTACTGTTTTTAGCACCACAGTGAAAATCAGCTAGATTGTGACTTTGTCCTTGGAATTAGGCCTACTTGTACTCTTTTGAAATCAAATATTTGTTACCAATCATAGCTGAGATAAGTCAGGACAAATCTGTATCAAACCAATCAAATGACTGTCCTAACTGAAAAAATAACTAAGAAGCCACAAAGAACTTATGAAATGAAAAAATAAAAATTTCAATTCTGAGAATTTATGATTTGGTTTTTAAGACTTGAAAAAAGAGTGAGTCCGTCTGTCTAAATGAGAAAATTGCCAAAAGCAAAATGTCCAGCTGCCATAGATGAATTTAAAAAAGAAGAGTGCTAGTGAAGGACGGCTTTAAAACTAAAAAAAAAGAAAATCTTCAAGACCTGAAGCAGTCAAATTTACAGAACAAATACTAAACTTTAGAAGAAAATGACGGCAGCTAAACGCTAAATTATTGACTACTTCAAAAATGGCACCTTGGTCAAAAGACAGAACATTGTACTTTAGCGAATGTTACAGGTCGCAGGAATGCCTTTGAAGATAAAAAATAAAGATTATTTCAACACGATGAAACAAGGAAAAGCCTATGAAGAGTTAAACTCTGAAGACGTTTTATCCAAATGCCAGTTAAGGACATTGTTACAAGCAAAATATCTTAAAAGTAACCTGCACAGACCTTAAGGACAAAATAAAAAAAGCTTTCAAACCAAGCCTTAGGAACAGGTTAGGAGCTGTTGGAGTGTCCAAAAACCAAATCTGTTTGGACACTTTGAGTTTAGAGAATGACTTCAAAAACCACTTCAAATGAGTAACTCAGGAAAAATTGACATCCTCTCTCTTTGCAGACAAATAGATGAACAAATTATTCATAATCCAATGCCGCAATTGCTTAAAATGGCTCCACTGATTGTGTTGACTTAGAGGTTAACCAGCATAAATTGTATCATCGCAGTGCAATGCTCCCAAATCATTCTCAAGTACATGTGTAGACCAACATAGGTGTAATGTGGATAACTGTGACCACCACATGGATACATGGACAAGTGTGACACGTTGTTGTGACCACCTAATGGTCAGAGTGGACAAGTGTGACATGTTGCAGGCACTCTGTAGAAAATAGATGAAACGGAGAAAGTGATATAAGCACATAATCTCAACATGACGGAATTTTATGTGGTCATTTCCTGGTTTCTATGTAGGGCAGGCAGGGCTGATTGCACCTGGCAACAGAAACTTCTGATCTGGAGAGAATCCTGATGTAGGCACAGACTACCTAGACAATTTGACCACTTCAAAATTGGACTTCTCACCTACACAGAGGTATGAATGAGTCCTTTGCATAATTCTGCATTACCTGGAGAATGTTTCTCAATCTGAAGAGAATCCTGAGGAGGAATTGGACTTCTTAGAAAATGTGACCACTTCAAAACTGGACTTGTCACCTGCACAGAGGTATAAATTTGAATTAGTCCTTTGCGTAATACTGCATAACGTGGAGAACATTTCTCAATCTGGAGAGAATCCTGAGGAGGGACTGGACTACTTGGACAATTTGACCACTTGAAAACTGGACTTTTCACCAGCACAGAGGTATGAATTAGTTTTTTGCATAATTCTGCAAGCATCTGTTGTTTCAATCTGGAGAGAATACAGAAAAAAACATAACTAACTAGACAAAACTGACCACTTCCAAACTGACTTGTCACCTGCACAGAAGTACAATGTACAAATTAGTCTTTCGTATCATTCCTCAAAACATTTGCTAAGTACATTTTACAATCTGGAGATAATCCTGATGTGTGCATGGACAACCTTGACAAATTGACCTCTTTAAACCTGGTCATATTACCTGCAGAGAGCATGAATTAGTTTTTTGCTTTAATATGCAAAACATTTGCTAGGTAGTGGTACACTTTGCAATCTTTAAAATCCAAAAATTTAGTTTGCGCGCTGGCAAGCAACTTGCATCTGTACATTTTTTTAATTTTAACAGTAGAACTGGACTTTGGGACTTGATCAGGTCAAGTTGGCTAAAGACTTCCCATGCTCACAAGTAGAATGCAGCAATAAAATAACCATAGGATGCCTAATTTTATAATGTAAACCCAGAACAACATTTTCAAGGAGTGTTTTTATTGATCAGCCTTTATTTTTAAATATATTGTGTTGATTTCTCTGAAAATTCTGTATTGATCTCCAAATTTTTAAATATATATGTAGTGGGTGAAAATTGTACTGATCTGGTTTTCGAGATGATTTTTAAAAGAATACCAATTTATTTTTTTTAATTAATTACAGTGCAACCTCTGAATAACGACAACCTCTGGTTAGCGACATTGATCTCTGGTCCCGATTTTTTTTGCTATATATTACTAGT
>BLXT01000089.1:660741-671076 GCA_019648995.1 Plakobranchus ocellatus | reverse complement strand
ATATATATATATATATATATATATATATATATATATATATATATATATTATTGGAGCGGGTTATCCAGCATTCTGGAATGGGTTATCCAGTACTCTGGAGAGGGTTATCCAGCATTCTAGCATGGGTTATCCAGTTCCCTGGAGTGGGTTATCCAGCATTCTAGCATGGGTTATCTAGTACTCTGGAGTGGATTATCCAGCATTCTAGCATGGGTTATCCAGTACTCTGGAGAGGGTTATCCAGCATTCTAGCATGGGTTATCTAGTACTTTGGAGTGGGTTATCCAACATTCTAGCATAAGTTATCCAGTACTCTGGATTGGATTATCCAGCATTCTAGCACAAGTTATCCAGTACTCTGGAGTGGGTTATCCAGCATTCTAGCATAAGCTATCCAGTACTCTGGAGTGGGTTATCCAGCATTCTAGCATAAGTTATATATTACTCTAGAGTGGGTTATCCAGCATTCTAGCTTGGGTGATCCAGTACTCTGGAGTGCGTTATCCAGCACTGTAGCATAAGTTATCCAGTACTCTGGAGTGGATTATCCAGCATTCTAGAATGGGTTATCCAGTACTCTGGAGTGGGTTATCCAGCACTGTAGCATAAGTTATCCAGTACTCTGGAGTGGATTATCCAGCATTCTAGCATTGGTTATCCAGTTCTCTGAAGTGGGTTATCCAGTATTCTAGCATAAGTTATCCAGTACTCTGGAGTGGGTTATCCAGCACTGTAGCATAAGTTATCCAGTACTCTGGAGTGGGTAATCCAGCATTCTAGCTTGGGTAATCCAGTACTCTGGAGTGGGTTATCCAGCATTGTAGTATAAGTTATCCAGTACTCTGGAGTGGGTTATCCAGCATTGTAGCATAAGTTATCCAGTACTCTGGAGTGGGTTATCCAGATGACTAATCCAAAGTGCTGGACAACCCATTTTCTCCCTCTACCCCCTCCCCCCTCTCTCTCTCTCTCTCTCTCTCTCTAGATGGAGGATCCTTTTGGTTTGTCATTGTGAATTTGCCAAAAACTCGTAACAAATACAGCAGCCTCTATTAGTTTTTGGTGGACAATTATGTTATAGCACTTAAATTTTGGATGGAAATTTAGGAACGCTAATCATCTTAAAGAATGATCCCTGGAGGGAACAGCCTTTTTTTTAAAGACTGTGATAATTAAATTCAGCGGTTTAAAAGCAAGTTAAAACATAGCATATTTAGGATATTGCCTTCCTTGTTAAACCTTTTTAGATTCATGTTATATTAAAATTGCATATAAGCAAAGGCCCTATACTTATTTCTAGTGTCAGTGATATGCTTAGCTTAGCGGCAGGCCTGTCTACTAGCTAGCGATCTCAGCTCACAGCGAGTGCTGTGCGAGAATAGAGTTGATCTAGTTTTACTGCAGCCAAGATCTAATTTCAACTCTCAGCTAATCTAGCATAGGACATAGTATCACTGATTGCTTATTTGTGTAATAATCTTCAACTGTCGTCATTATGCCCGTATAGAGGAAATCATCTAGATAAAGTGAAGAAATCTTTTCTCTTTATAACCTCCTAGCAAAATACTTAGTAAGGGCAGACAAGTAAAAGAGCAGGGCGGTACATATAGTTCTAAGCAGCATGGCGTGCTCATCTTAAGAAATTAGATTAAAAAATCTTTCACACCTTCTAGGGCATTTAAAAATATTTTTTCATATAGGTAGCCTACCTCGTCTAAAATAGACATCGGCGATCATGTTCTTCTACTCAGACCTGTTCTCAGTTTATCTTGTAAAGTTGTTACTGCCATTACCTTATTGCTTATGAGTTGACTTTAATCAAAGTTACTCTCTGTCTACCTCTACAGTCTTCGTTTGCTTTCGATATTTCCTGTGATTGCTAAGTTTTCTAAACCCTTGTGTCCTAAAAATTAAGTTACGTCTGTCTTGTGATTTTAATTAATTAATGATCTCTCAAGATTATCTGATTAACCATATTTCTACTGTTTTCAGTTGTCTCTCTTTCTCTTTGATTATTGCCCAGCACTCATTACCATAATAAGTAGTGCGGACCATACATGTTTTCATTACCCTTATTTTGGTGTCCACACTTATGCCTCTGTCAGTACTGATTTCATTTTTTTTTTTTTGGGGGGGGGGGGATGCATCTTTGGCTATAACTGTCCTTTTATTATCTTCATTTGAACATCGTCTATCTTAAGTTATCAGGTAGCCAAGGTATTTTAATTTTATACCTTGTTTGATTTTTCACATTTGCAGTCGAGATTGTATTTGGAGTTTAAGGGTTTCTTTGAAATGATTATGCATCCTTTTCTTTTTACATTCAAAGACAGGCCCATTCTTTTGTCTCTAAAACAACAGTATCTAAACCTTTTTGAAATTGTTCATCAAATTTTGCTATTACAACGATATCATCTGCAGACCTGAGATTATTAAGGTTTTCTCCCATCACTTTTGAGCAAGAAATATCATCTAGATACCTTAAGATTAAAAAGAGTAGGAGACATTACACATTCGTGCCTCATACTATTTTGTTGGGTTTGATTTCACCGTGTTCTTCAATTCTTACAGATGCAGTTTGATCCCAATATGGATTTTTAACTACTCCCAGAACTTTCCCACTAATGGTTAATTTTTCTAACATGTAAAAAACCTCTTAACGTTTATTTTGTCAAGGCCTTAGAATAATCAACGAAGCAGAGATGGAGGTCATTTTACCTTTCTATAACCCTTTCCATAAGCATTGACATAGTGAATATTGCATTTCAAGTCCCTCGTCAGGTACAAAAACAAACAATAATTACTGTTTTGCAGATATTTTTTTGCCTTAGATTCTTGCGCATTCTATGCATCAAAACACGCAACAAGATTATTTTGTAAAACGGCTCATTAAAGTGATTGTTTTATAACGTTCACATCCTATTGCTCCTGGTCTTTTAGGCAGTACTAAAAAACGGATTGACAAAGACTTTCTGGGATTATTCCACTGCCATATATTGTATTTAGGAGTTTTGGTGTCAGATCAATCCCTATGTTGTCTAATGCTTTAACTGTTTCTATTGGTATGTTATCGGCTCCTGTGACTTTTCTGGGGTTTTTTTTGTCGTTACAGCTGCCTTTACCTCTTCTTTAAAAATAGTATTTCAGTTTTTCACCCCTATCATTTTTGAAAAGATCTTCAACGCATTCTGACCATCTGTTTAACTCGACCTTCTTCCACAATTGTTTCGTTTTTGCTTTGATGCAGCCAGGGCTACTGCATTTTATTTTCTTACCACCCACATCCTTGATTTGAGTATGTGTGAATTTACTGTCTTTATTAAACTTTTTATAGCCTGATATTTTTTTCTCATAAGAATAATTTGAAGTTATTAAGAATTAAGCTTTCAAACCATATTTTTCAAAAAAGCTTTCAGCCATTGTTTTTTCATTACTTTTTTAATCTGTGTCCTGTTTAAGAGATGAGCCTAATTTTTTTTTTTTTATAACCGCTTCATTTAAAAAGCGATGAGATCCTCCGTAGTTGTTATGCAATTCCTCAACGCTTATGTTCTGGAGTCATAACTCATTTTGCTGATAGAAATAATAACGCAAATTGTGTTAATTATTATCAACTATACTTGAGCATTTATAATTTTTCAAAAAGTTTTCATCTTTCTGAATTTGCCTGTTGCTAATCCATTTTCTAAAGCGCTTGTTTAAAAAGGCTAAATGAAAAACATCACCACAATAAGAACTTGTGAACAACAAAACAACCAGAATCGGTTCTATTTTTATAACGAACTATTTTAACCAACACAGAAATAGAAGACATTCAACATCAAGAGAGAAATCCAGAAAGTTTAATTTTTTTTTAAATTAACAACTGAAACTTTGCGGTTTAAAAGATGACAAGAAATTTGACAAAAGGAAAATTGATAGCTAATAACCAAAACGATAACAATTCGAAAACAAATTAAATAAGTAATCGCTACGAATCCAAAGATGTCAAGAAATGAGAGACACTTATAACAGCTGTTTTCACGAAATTATACAAACCTATCACTCATCGAAAAAAGAATTAATCAGTATAGTGTCCATCACTATAAGAAAGACAGGAATAGATATCCAAACTGAAGAAGGAAAAAAGGCTTTACTCATAAACTATAAGGGAGAAGATAATTATTTTCGATCTGGTAGACAGATTTTCCACTCAATGTAAGTGCCACTCCCTTAAGACAGCGCTCACTAATCTTTTCGTGCCAAAAGTAACCTGGTTTATGAAGCATTCAAGTTTAGAAAAAATGTAATTTATCAGAAACAGTTGGAATCTGTCAAACAGTTCCGTGTAAGCTCACACAGACAAGCAGCCCCGAGCGGCTTCGCTGATCTTGGTGGGGAAATTCTATCATATTATGATTGAAGGGATCATATTTTCCACGTTGACCAAGAAACAACCTGAAGATAGTGCGACTCTACAGCGATTCCTTCAAGAAGGCGGGAATGAAGAGCAAACAAACAAGAGAGTTGGGGAGATTGACAGAGAGGTGGGGCCCAGCATTTGCCATCAGCAGGAAACCCAGACATTGCAACAGAGCAGGGTGGAGTCAAGAAAATGCAGGTGCATGCAAATTGGCAAACGGGATGAAGAAGGAAGACCTTTTGGAGAAAAAACACGTGGAAGAACTGTGGTGGCACTTTCCAGACTTGCTTCAGCATGATCGTGGCCAGGAAAATGGAAAGCGTACTATTATGCAGAAAAGCCAACTATTTTGCGTCTGTCTGTACGTGATCAAGAGAGTCGAAAATGTGACAAAAATAACTACTACTACTACTACTACTACTACTACTACTACTACTACTACTACTACTACTACTACTACTACTACTACTGCTGCTGCTGCTGCTGCTGCTGCTGCTGCTGCTGCTACTGCTGCTACTACTACCAAAGACAGTAAAGTAATACGTAAAGACGGGACACTTCCTTCTTTGTGTCAATAAAAAAATGCGTGCAAAGGCCACGCCCCCTTTGAGCGTGTACACAGTGACTGCGCCGCAGATTCTAGATCTAGGCTTGTTTACACTGAATAATGAGTGAACCGGGCAATGTAAAGCAACAGAAAAAAGATTCTCCATAAAACGTTTTTTCGATCTAGATTCTAAATAGCTAGATCTAATCTAGGTTTTATTGTAACTGTTTTTTAATGTAAGATTTTTTAAAGTTGTTTTTTTTTTTCTTTCTAGGTTGATTTAGGCCTATATTTAAATGGAAGTGTTGCATTTTTCCATTGAATAGCCAGATCATCGACACCGAATGGCAATAAAATTTTACGTATATTTACTTTCCCAAATTTTACTTTAGATTAATAGATCTACATCAAGAATCTGGACTCTAGATTAAAATAGATCTTCATCTAGAATCTAGACTCAAATAGAACTAGACTTGTAGAAATAACCTCACTAGATCTAGTCCAGCCATATTACAAAAGTTCTTTTTTTAAATGATAATTTATTTTAATATAACTCCCTACCTATCTATATCTTTCGGGGAAGAGAAAAAAAACGACTTCGATTGATTCTTTAGTCTTGAATTTGTACAAGAAATTGCACGATTGGCTTCCTCGCTTAGAATTTGTCTATTCCGCCATGGTTGTTTACAAATTGTACACTCCCACCGCCTGGTGCTGCTCTGTGTCAATGAGAACGCATATTTAGCCTAGTGTCCTATCTGTACGCTTATTTAGTATCTGTGCTGCTGCTATTGCTGCTGCTGTTGCTGCTGCTGCTGCTACTACTACTACTACTACTACTACTACTACTACTACTACTACTACTACTACTATTACTACTACTACTACTACTACTACTACTACAATGACAATAACAACAACAACAACAATAAGAACGACAAAAACAAAGAGAAACAACTAAACGAATTATTCAATGTGAAAATGAATCAGACTCTAATAGCACAGGCGTGATCCAAATAATTCAAAGAAAAACAGAACTACAGTACAACAACAAATCTATGTTCAAAAAGATGGAACATAACTCCTTGACACAGGAGAATATGTACATAACAACTCAAAGTTCTGATGCACAAACCAGATCTGCAGTTTGATATTTATGGATATTCTTATAGAGAGAAACTAGATGTCATTGGACGTTTAACAGAATCTAATGAGTAAAACTTGACGAAGACTAAAGTCGCTTTTATGTCGCCAAAAAACCCGAAAAGCATGTAATTTACTTTCTGCGCAACTCCTGACGAGCTGAAAATAATCTCTTTACTCAAAAACGTGACAATCTCAGTCAGGTTTTGAGGGGGTTTCGTCATGATCAGGTGCGCAAATCGAAGGCGAAAATCCATACTTATAGAATTCAACCATTTGTCCCAAAACAGAGAAGAATACCAAATCACGTAAGAAAGGGTGATGAGATTCAGCTCTAAACCCTACTTGAAAAACAAGATATACATATCATTGAAAAAGTAGAAAAACCCACTCCATAGGTATTAGCATAATCATTCCACGGGGAACAGGTGGGTCTTGACTTTGCGTCAACATGAGACTTTAAAACGAAACAATCATAATAGAGAAACACCAAATGCTTACATTTGATGAGGTTATAGACAAATGATTGGTCCACATTCTTCAGCCATTTAGAGTTGTAGCAGGCATTCCACCAAGTTGGAACTTGCCAAAGTTGCTATTCATGCTGGCCTCAGAGGATACAAAGGGGTTATTTTCAGCAGCTCCAGAGTTCCAGCAATATGTTGGTCAGATACTCCCTCACTTTCACGTTCTTACAAACTGCATAGATGTCTTCACTGTCTACGGCAAGACCAGAGATACGCATGACAGGAATTTACAAGCCACACGAGGCCAACTCCAAGATAAAGGAGTCAAGTTAAACAGAAACAAAAGTCTGCTCGGGGTCCAAAAGCTGGGATTCTTTGGATATGTTCTCGATGAAGAGAACCAGGAATCTATCTCGGGCCGCAGATTATCAAACTCTTATCAAAAGCAGTGAGTTCTTTTTTGGACTAGACTCAACATAATGTTTTTGATCAGTTCAAATCAGCTCTAACAAATTCAGGCGTCATTATCCGAGTAAATCTACTGAGATTATAGTTGACGCATCATCATGTGGCCTTGCGATCTTAACTCTAGAGGCGCGTACCATCAGCTAGGCACTTAAGCAAGATGCTCTCAAACTGAAAGAGGAATTCTGGCTGTCATTTATTGGGTGGAACAGCCCACACATTACTGTATCGTCCCAAGTTTACTGAGCCACAGTCCATTACTTGGGATAAGCAACTGCAGCTCGTCTTATTCAGCATGTCCGAGAGATGGCACCTCAGACTGATGCCATACGAATTAAATATCAGATGCAGGCTTGGGAACGATGAGCTTAACCCAGTTGACCCTATAAGTCGTCATCCCTCAACTAAGCCTACTAAAAACAAAAAAAAAAAAGAAAACTACATCTCTTTTATGACGAGAGCATCAATCCGAAATGCGTTTATCCTTGGCGACGTCGATGAAGCCACTAGGAATACACTTAAGTTGCAAAGAGTAATCACTGCAATTCAATGAAAAAACTGTGAAGAAAAATGTCTTATTTTCAGACCTAGAAGCAAAATTTCAGTTATGATGTGGTAATATTACGTCAGACCAGACTAATTATTCCTAGTTGTCTACACCATTAAGGACTCTAACCAAGCTATTGTCAAAGCAAAACAGTAGATCCGTGAAAAAAGAAAGCCTGTCGCGTCTGCAGGACCTTTCCATCTGGTGAAGAATTCCTTTTTACCATGACAGTCGACTAGGATCGTTTTCCAGAATTGAAATTCTACTCATCATCGGCAAAAACAGTAATTCCACAACTTGGAACCAATTTTTAGCCAGGTTTGGTACCCCAAACGTCTTCAAAAGTGACAATGGACATGTGCTCAGCAGTAGAGAATTTACATTAGCTAGAAAACGGTTTTCTATCATTGCAAGTTTTCTAACTTGTGACCAGAAGCAAAAAAGGACACTGCAAGACATTTTAAACTTTCATCCACTTTTGTGAATGAGACAGGACATCATGAATGGGAGAGTTGTCCAACTTTCTTTACCAGTTTCGCTCGATTCCACATTTCTCTCGAGGCTTTTCATTCCATGAAACCCTGACTAAATAGGAACATGAAAAAATATAATCCGGAGTTACAAACAGAAATGGACCTATTCTCTTGTAACAATCTAGCAAAGAGATGTTTCTTCCAATCCGAAACAAAAAGCATTCGTAGATAGGAGAAGAAAAACTTAATTCCACAAGTTAGATGTTGGAGATATTGTGTTAATCCATCGGAAAATTGCATGCAAAAACTCTCACTGGTTTGTCATGAACTCACCAAAATTCTAACAGATTCCTTTTAACAGATTGAGAGGGACGATGGAGAAAAACTTCCTAGAGCCTTCGCGACATGAGCAGGATTCAAAACCGCAAAATAAATTCGGTCACGAGACCAACCGAGTCTCTTAGACCATTTACACAAACTACACCAAGCTCTATTCAGTGTGCAAGTTATACACAAGGTACACCAAAATCTATTGGGTCTTCAAGATCTACAAAGACTACGCCAAGATATGTTAAATCCAAAAGATCTACACCGAGATCTATTGGATGTCTAAGATCTATCAAGCTACATTAAGATTTATTCGGTTTCCAAAGTCTGCAAAGGCTACAGCAAGATCTATTGGATATACGTGTCGAAAAGCACCATAAGATCAGGTGGATGTCCAAAATTTACACAAGAAATACAAAGATCTCTTGAATCTCTAAGATCTAGACAAGCTACATGAAAATCAATTAGATGCCCAAGATTTACGCAAGCTACACCATGATCTATTGGCTCTCCAAGATCAATATAACTAATATAAGATCTATTGGGTGGTTAACTCTAGACTCGAAATAGCTGATCTTTTGATCTAGCCTTGTTCACTTATAATATTACTATTATTTTATTTCAGCCCGGCTCTGCCTATTTAGTATAACAATGGCATTGTTAATTTAGACTTGTTTACCTTTTTAGACCTAGGGATGTCTAGATGATTCTCAAAACTGTGAGATTGTGTCCTAGAAACAAGATAAACTTGTGAGTTTACGTATTAGCGAGAGGATAAATGAGAATACTTGATTGATGAATAAATTCTAAGTTAAATTTGTTTATGTAAGACAGTAGGTTCTGGAGTGAGTTATTTGTGTAGTATTGACATTTTGTCACAGGAAGTATTCAACTAGACTTCTAAGTGAAAAGCACAGAGTCATTGATGACATACTTCGCACCCTGACGAGATAGACAAAGGCAGAAATCGAAGTTTATTTAAATCTAATCTACAAAAAAAAGTAGCCATTAAGAATTGCCATGGGCTCGAGAGAGGAAATCGTACAAGAGGCCGAACTTTTAGGATACTAAGGCGAGAAGGGAGAAGAATATTTGTGAGAGGACTGTGAACGATTCCCCGAGACAGAATGAGATCTTCAACTGTAGCGAGAAGATAGAGAATTTCAATTGAAGCTAAAAGAGGCGGAACGCGCTGAAATGAAAAGAGAAATCGAAGCGGAACGCACTAAAAGAGAAAGGGAAAGAAAAGCAGAAAGACAGAAAGAAATGGAGTTGGAGAAATTACACCTACAAGCTGGAGGTTTAAAGGTTAATCTTGTGACGAGCTTAATAGATGAGAGAGAAGATCCGAACCAAGTTGCTATATGACATAACTGCTTAATTTTACATACGGAAAGAATTATTTGGACAGATGGTTGACTCGGTTCGAAAAATTCGCAGAAATGAGCAAATGGCCTCGAGAGAAAAAGGCAAATTTACTGAGTACAGTCCTAACTGGACGGCTCTCGATTGCCACAGGCGACTTCCACGGGCTCAAGTCTTGGATTATGACGAGGTGAAGATGGCACTAATGAAGAGGCATGTCTTTACAGAGGATGGATACCGGCGCAGATTCTGAATATTTAAACCGAAGGAAAGTGAGAATATAGATCAAGACGTAGCAACCGAGTTGTCGGAGACCAAGCAGAGTTACGAAGATTTGAAATATTTGTTGGTCCGAGAACAATTTATGGATGTCTGCTCGGATGATCTGGAGGTGTTAAAAAGGGAAAAATCTTCCGTGAGTTGGAGAGTGTCGCCAAGGAGGCGGACATAAACCTAATGGCCCGTAAACGAAAACTGCATGATCACACACGAAGATCTGCGCAAGCTGGTGCTCGATCTGTGATGGACTTTGTGCGGCCGCATGGATCTGACAAGAGAGTCGCGGTGGTCAGCGTGCAAAGGAGCTTAAGATGAGAATG
>BLXT01000089.1:646440-658203 GCA_019648995.1 Plakobranchus ocellatus | reverse complement strand
GGCGAGGAGGAGGAAAAGGACTAGGAATAAGTGGATTAGAAAAGGTATTATAATAGTTATCAATCAACACCTGTAATGAAAGTGATAAAAATGTGATATTATTCGTTGAAGATAAAAATAACTTTCAGGCACGTTTTTACATTAATAGATCAAACATTTCGCGATTGTCAATATTTGAGAATTAGTGGTACAAAAGTGAAATGAATGAATATCTGACAAGCCATGCCGGTTTTGACATTTAATTTATCAAGCAGCAAAGCAAAGCTAGTAATTCAACCTAGAAGTTTTGACGTTTGAAAAATAATTTACAATAAATTTCTCCTTTCCAATGAAAAAGTACCCAGCCGGCCTATTAAAACGCAATTGTTTGATTTCTCAAAGCTCATCACTTTTAAAAGTGTCAGTATTGGCATCCGACGGCATGATAGTTAGATTCGCCTCAAGAAAAATCACTTACGAGTTAAAACGTTACCTTAAATTGGAATTGAGAAGCTGGCAGCGGCCACTGGGCGTTGAAAAACTCCTTGTTTTCTTTTCTTTTAGGTTTTGGAAAAAAACATATCATAATAATTTGATAAGTTTATATAAATACCAACCAGTTATTCCGGGGCCACTTCCTCGCAGAATCTTATATGCGCGTTGTGCGCGTTAATTTGTATCAAGTTAGTAAACACCCTTTTTAAATGTGGAGATTGCAGAAACTGATCACTGATTGTTTTACGATTAAAGGTGAGGATGAATTTTTTCAAGATTGAGATACATGTTTCATTTCTATTACATTTGTATTACAATTATTAAATCTATTGCTTTGCTATGCTCTGATCATAAATAGCAATACACCAAGAGAACCACACACATAACCTTACATTTCTAAGGTATGAACAAATGCAAGACTTCTTCAAAATTAATTTTTTAAATAATATTTGCGGTTTAACTTCCGACAAAAATTATTCGTATGAATTTCTTATTTTCCTCAAATACATTATGTATTTGATCATTCTTATCTTAACAATACTTTTTTTTGAAAATACAAGAATAAGGCGAGGGTGGTGTCGCTTTTTCTTTAATTAGCTAATCCATAGTTGCATTTCCTCGGCAGTGTTGTTAGTTTTGTTGATACTGTTGTTGTTGTTGTTGTTGTTGTTGCTGCTGTTGTTGTTGTTGTTGTTGTTGCTATTGCTGGTGATGGTAGTAGTAATTATGTTTTTGTAGTTGTTTATTATCTTACAATCAAACTTTAAATCAACCCCACATCTTTACAAAAAAGAAAAATGTACTCTTGGCATTTAAGAAAAAAAAAACATCAATTGAAGGGCATTTAGACTTATCGCTCGTATTCATTCTGTCCAGATGGTGTTGTGCAGTCAGCAGATTGTAAAGACTGTAATTTATAAGATGGCGACAGTATTTCTACTCTTGTCTGGACAGTTCCTACTGATTTCACCTGATATGACAAAAACTCTTGCCAGTGCTAAAAACTTGAAAGCCACAACACCGGCTTCAGAACCTTTGAACAATCAAACCTACCTTATGAAGATAGAAAATGACCAGCCGGTACGAAATATATCAAACTCATCTGAAAAACCACAGAGCCCTGAAGAAAACGACAATATTTCTTGTTTAGCCACAAACGAGACAGCTGACACGATGAAGCAGAGCAAACAGCACAATATGACGAACAGAACTGTTGTCCTCAAAGACGTAGACACGAGAGGCTTGGACACTAACGATTCGCTGGAGGAGAGAGCAAGCTCTGTGTTTCACGGCGATGAAACTTTCAGCACCCTGAAACAGCTCATCACGGAACCTTTTGACACAAGCACAAGTGCTATTAGCTCCACACCACTTATGAACACAGTTAGTCCTGACCCCATCATGACCTTCACCTGTGAAAGCCGTTGCAATACGGAACTTTCCTTCCCCTGCTCATGCAGCGCTAGTTGTGTTGTTTACGGTACGTGCTGTGAAAACATCACCCTGGATTGTCCCCATGTCTGGGAGGAAGGGCTGACCAGGTTTGAGCACCTTCTTCAATCTGATATTATCTGCTCTGATAATTTTATCTTTATGATTTCTTCATGCCCAAGGACACCAAGGAAAAACGCCAAGCGGAAAGAAACATCATTGTCAACCACTGGCGAACTATCTTTAGAGAATATGACTATTAAGTCGGAGAACCAAATCGCGATTTTTGATGATGTTGATACCACACCAAAATCAAGCGAAGTTACCGAGTTCATTTCGGAAAATGTCTCCCAATCAGACAGAAGCACCCAAGTCTCGATTGTAGAAAGGCTTAAAAAAGCTCTTGCTGCAGCTCCAGTGACAGATTCAGATACTGGTCTTACCTTCATTAACAAATCGATTTATGATTGTAACAAAATGTCCCAAAGTACGGCTATGGTATGGTCTGTTGAATCAACTTATAACCATATAAGCCCCACTAAAATGGAAGTCTTTGAAAGTCTCCAACTTCTTAATTATTACGAGTTAGAATTCGGCAAACAGATATTCAAGGCTCATCAATGTATGCAAAACATCATAGAAAAATGTGATCAGACTGCGGTTCAAGGCGAAAGATATGAAGAATACACAGACAAATGTCAGACGACCTTTGCTCTCATGATTTCTCGATTTCCGACGACTGCCTTCTATCGCAACATATTCTGTGCCTATTGCAACCAAAGATTAAACAGTAACTTTGAATTGGTTCTAGATAATGCAATGATGAAAAGCAATAAGTTTAGGACCTTAATGTCTATTTCTAAGCATGGAACAATCAGTGTGACGTTATTTCAAACCATAGCCATAGATTTATTCCCGTGGTCGCAGGCACAATGTTCAATCCCAGACTACCATGAATTGTCTACTTCATCAGAGTGGATGAAAGAATCGGCAAATGCTGAGTCAGACGGGCGAGCTGTATGTTCTGTCACTTGTCGAGGCGGTTTTTTCAAGGCCCAATCCGATGGACTCTGCAAGGCTCAGCACACTGCGCTTTTGGCGATAGCGGATGACGGTCTCCCACCTTTATGCCCCGCGGCTATGAACAGTCTGGCTAAATTTCTTGTCTGTGGCCTGAAAAGTGAGGTAGAAAGTCTGAGCTATGCGGATTTGGATTCGCAGTCAGTGTCAGTTATGTTTGATGCCAGCCTCAATAAAAGTCTTTACGTCATAGAAATCAATCTCGCTTTAATTCACAGTTCTTTCAAATTTTTTTCTTATGATGAGGGCGATACAATCCAAAACATTTATCATGTAGCTCTTTTAGTGAAGTCTTTTCAAAATTACCGTTCCTCTCATGATCTTTGCACTCAGCAGAATCTAGAGAACAGAAAGCTGAATTCTGATTTAAGAGTCATCCGCACTTTTTCACTTGACAATTACGTTTCCATAACGCCCACTACACGATCATTGGCTCAAGGTATGGAGGAGCTTCGAGGGCCACCGGTAGACAAGCAGAATACAACAACTCTTTGTCTCACCACTCTTATCAAGCTCGACAAGGCATATGTAAACCCTCTTCGTTGCACGGAAGATCCCGTGTATAAGCTTGATGCCACTCTGATAAATGATTTCCGCAATTCCTCCAGATGCTTTTCTTATTTTGACAATCTGGAGGTGCCAAAAAAGGATCAAGCCAATACTGCCATGAAAAATGGCAGCTTTCTCAATGAAGGGCTGGCCATTATCACTCTGTTAGTAGTACTGATCGAAATTGTAAAAATATAGTCCTGATTAAAGTATGCAGCAATACAATATCTTTTTGGATATAACCTGTGCTTTTAAGCATATTTAAATCATTGATTCTATGAGAAGAATAACCTCTTCTGTTCTATTCCGAACTTTTTCTGTGATAGGAAACTTTTCTCATTAGTCTGTCGTGAGCTTATCTCTAAAAAATAAAAATCTTATGATAACAATGGAAAGCACTTTTTTCTTGTAAAGTGACACTTGTAGTGTTTTTATGTTTAGCAATATCAAGTCCAATCGCGTTCTCATTTAAAGTTGTTAATGAGTAATCAAAAACATGCACACTAGGATTTTAAACAAATTTGCATGTACGTATATTGTAATCGTCATAATAGCTTTTATAGTAAACTATACTTGTAAGAAATATACACAGCAGAAAAAAAAATACAATTTACATTTTTCCTTATCTCACCCATTCAGCAATTAATATTGATTCGCCTCACAAAATAGCAAAGTCACACTTAGTTATATACATAATGACAGAATCAATTATCCATTGAAAAAAAACGAAAAATATCGCATCTGATGCACGACAATTTGCACATTTGGTACAATCACAACAAGGCTGATCACTAAGTGACATGGTACAGCAGTTGAAAGATTGTATAGGAAACGATAAATTCACTGATACATGGCTATATTTGTATACAGTGTAAGCGATTCATTACATTAATACAAAATTTGCTTATTGCCAATTCTGGAAACTTAAACAATTCCATGGGAAGTGTTGGGAGCGTCCCTTAATATATATATTGGGATCAAACACACTGTCTATCAACGGTTACACGCAACTTCACAGCAACAACAACAACTTAACTATATCGACTGCACGAGAGGTTGACACCAAACAAAAAGGCAGATCACCGGGGATAGGCGACAGAAAACTTATATTATAATAATAATATAAATATATAGAAGTAGGTAAAGTTACACAAAGAAGAAGACAGATAGATACGAGGCGAGCCAAATACAACGTCCACGCACGCAGGCGCGACAATAGAAAATAATCAGAATCTGCGTTACGAAATCTTATACCGTTAAATAAGTTAGTACATACTAATTCACTCACGAGGAACTCTCCTCCAAGATACTACCTCATAGATCAATAAACTGATTGAGACAACCAATAGATATAACTAATAGGTACGATCTTTAGATATAATTTAGAGATATAATCTACAGGTACAATTAATAGATATACTCTACAGATATAATTAATAGATATAAATCCCCACACTGTTCACTCGCACAAGCACACGCTTCTAAACTTAATCCATCGATGATCCTAGTCCGTTGAACTTGTAGTAGAATAGGGAATATAGATCATAGGCACAGACAGTCAAATGTCCAAATAATGAAAAGTCCCGACACAACCTGGGTCCCGCTCAACAGTTCATGACTTACACAGTGATAACAGTCCCAACCGTGTCCTTAAGCTCTCCACTTACATTCTCTGACTCCGACACACTGTCATTCACCAGACAGGTGACACGCCCTTACGCGAGTGACAATAAAAAGTAGTGATAAAGGATATGGTACCAATTCAGTTGCACATACGTAGATTGTGGACCTGTCTGCATAGGTCTGCATAGGCCTGCATAGGCACACAGCCTCAAGCATTAAATATCAATGCATTTAATTACGTTTTACCACCGTTCCAGTTTCACAGGAAACATAAATACTTAAACTTGACCATCAGTCTGGCTAGGCACACGGCCTCAGGAATAAATACAAACGTAGATTCACTCAGGTGGTAAGAAGGTTAAAGGATATCTCTGCAGTCAACGAATCCGCTGCAACTTGCGCCAGGACCGTTTCGCGACTGTACAGTACGAGTGATAAAATAGGAGTGTTCTTCTTGCAGCCAAAATCCCGCCGATCTGTAGATTCGTCCGGCTTGTGTTGTCACGAGGCCTGAACAACCAATCACAACACACACACACACACACCAAACATTCAACTCTACTCAGCCAAAATAAAAACATGACTACATTAGTCCTAACAGGAAGAATAATTGAACTCTTTCCCTATTATGATATTATGCAAAAATTAACATCAGACACAAATAGGAATAAGACAACGAATGAGTACATCAATTTTGCTCTATGGTTTTGAAGGTGAAGTAGGCGAAAATATAACGAGTCAAATATTTTAGGATACATATGGAATAAATTTGCTAAGGAAGGTATGCTTTCATACGATAAAAACAATGAAACTTCGCAAAATTGAAGACTCCTCTAACTGAGATGAAGCGATAAACATTGCTATTTATGCACAATTGCTCCGCTGAGAAAATCCCATAAAACATTTTGTGAACCGTTCAGGTATTCAACTGATAATGTTTAGTCTTGTATTGCCAAAGCCATTCTTGTTAACAGAGCGTTTAAAAAAAAAAAAACCATTTTATTTTAGGAAACGTAGTGGTTTGTGGCCTGTTTAGACAATAAAGGGTTTCATATGCAGAAATTTAGAAAATGTTTTTTAGCCCAAACACCAACGCTACCAATTCTTTCTAAGCTATACATTATTTACATTCTTTGTCTAGTAATTTACTTGAAGCATAATAATTCTGTTCAAGTCTGGAACATTGAGCACTGGTGGTTCTGTGAGAAGGGACTTTAGACCATTAAGAATTTTTTAAAATATTGGCTTCTTGGTAGCGTTTGTGCCGAGATGGCCAGCAGAAACGGAATCATGGCAATGGTATGGGACCGTTTTCCTGAGTGACGTGGGAACTACGAGGACACTTTTGCCTTTTACTTTTTTTGTATACCAAACCTTTGTCCATGTAATGAGGTCCCCGACCGTCAGCATTCGCTTTACTTAAATCTAAAGACCTATCTTCCTCTACCTCTTTTCTGAATGCATTATAGTCCAAACAGTTTAATTCTGTTTTTGGTTCATCTTTACTTGGAACTGAGGCGCTAGCCGTTTCTGTTCTACTATCTGTTCTTGTTACTGCGTTAGCGTATCTAGGCTGTCCTTTTCTATCATTATCGTTGTTGCTGTCATTCAGCCATTCTTTCAGAGGTCTGTCTGAGACCTTGCCGTGGTTTCCTATTATTAAGTCTACAATGGGATCCTCCACCACTAACGCCTCTAGGACATCCGTAATGAATGGCGTCTCAGCATGGATTCGGCTTACCGATAAGTCCTTAACTGAACCACCAAACAACCTACATTTGGCGGGAATTGACAAATAGTCCGACTCGGCTATCAAATTTTTTTATATGGCATGTACATTACTGCCTGTGTCACGCAAACAACTGCCCTCTATGTCGTTGGCCTGCATTATTGGTAACCTAGTAGCTGTGTACGGGTTGTTGCAGGAAGCATTTGTATAGATATGAGATGGATCATAAGATCTAGACCACCTATTGAAGCCTGAAGCATTTTTCCCCCAAGACAAATTACCAATATGTCTTGGTGCATAGTTGCGTGACCAATATGGTGGTCGATATTGTGCATCACCCCTATAATATTGTCTGTCGTTATTGCGGGTGTAATGGTAGTCACTGCGTTCTGCACGATTGTCCATTGGTTTGTTAGCCTGATACCAGCCCTGACGGCTTTGCCGCGCGTTAATTCTCTCTTCTCTTCTAGCTTCCCTGAAATTTTGATGTTGGTTCCTGGTTGTCTTTTTATTATGTGAGTCCACTTTATCGACTTTAGTGGACAAGTTTCCCACGTTAAATATTTTGCCTAACTGAGGGTCGGGATATGCGTCGCAGTATTTATTGACGATTTATTTGACTGCTTGAACGTCTTTTGGTTAGCGTGCCTTCACTATCTGCTCATTTAAAGAGTTATACATTTGTTCCCTTAATATCAAATCTCGTAGTTGGTCAAAGGTTTTTTCTTTGTAATTATCCAATTTCAGCCATAAATCCAGAAGAAGTTCCAGTCTTATCACAAACTCGTTTATGTTTTGTGATTCCAACGGAATTGCCTGCCTAAACGATCTATGATATTCCTGCATTTATATTTTTTAAGAAGCGCGCTCTTCAATGATTGATAATTTTGTTTCTCCGGGCTAAGCGCGTGCAAAGTTTTTAAAGCGTCTCCGGTAATAAATTTGATAGTGTAACAAAAAAACTAGACTTAGGGCTTGTTGTTGAACGCACGTCAACTCGAGAATTCTAGAAAGAACCAGTTTAGGGAAGTTAATTTATGCAAAGCGAACGAGAATTCATTGCGTAAGAGAATGTGACTCATGTTCTATTTTTAGCCTAAGGATTTCCTAATGTCTTTTTAAAAATTGCTTTTTGTTATTTTAGGATTATGATGTAACGTTCTAGATCTACATTTTCGAACATTCTACGCTTGCATTATGGGATAGATTTCCAGAAATTTGTAGAGTTTTCTTTTGGAAAAAGTATAAATACCGGGAGAAAATTGAAAAAGGTATCACACAGAGATCATACAGAGTAAGCAGAGAGTACACAGAGATCACACAGAGAAGGCACAGAGTAGGCAGAAAGCTCATAGAGAGAGTACTCAGAGTTCATAGAGATTGCAGTAAGATCATTGTATAGCGATTACGCAGATTTTTTTTAAGAGCTAGATCTAGTTTTCTTACCGACGGCCTATGTGAATATTGTTTGATTTTAATTTCCTGCTGTTGAGTTAAATAAACTCAGTTTTTTACGTATTTACACAATCTCCAGAGTTCCATTATTTCAGCTAGGTCTATATAGATCTAAAGAACTCAACGTTTTACATCAGAGGTATTATCTACCTTTTATTTCTGGTGTCCGTGACAGATAGGGCAATTCATTTCTAATGATTATTCCATTCACATGTATTGATTGCATCTCTAAACGAAATACGAGGGCAGGCTGATAATTAAGTTCCGTTT
The DNA here is from genome assembly GCA_019648995.1 of Plakobranchus ocellatus. Classification (NCBI taxonomy): domain Eukaryota; kingdom Metazoa; phylum Mollusca; class Gastropoda; family Plakobranchidae; genus Plakobranchus; species Plakobranchus ocellatus. The sequence goes on along the minus strand of BLXT01000089.1, from coordinate 649,592 downwards.
GCTAATAACTCAGTCGATTTTCGTCACATCGACCTAAAATTTCATACATATACTCTCGAACCATTTTTCTAGGCTTAACTAGAACAACAAGTTTGTATGACGTCATTTCTACTCATAATGCAGTGACGCGCAACACGTGATGTGGTAGCCATGTTTATGAGACAATGGCGACGTCCAATGACCTTCTCATCAAATAGCGCTCTGTGATTGAGTTTGTGGCAGCTGAGGGATGTTCTGCTGCAAATATTCATGCAAGAATGAAGACAGTTTATGGTGAAATATGCATTTTCAGATTGTGCAATTCGCAAATGGGTGAGAATTTTTAAAGGGGAAGACCCCAGAGAGACAATTCTGCGTGATCGAAAGCGTTCGGGTAGGCCCCTTTCCGCATCGGTCACGGCTCATCGAGAGAAAGTTGATTGCATGATTAGAGCAAATCGAAGGGTCAAACAAAAGGAAATTGCCAATGAAGTAGGCATTTCGAAAGAACGAGTGCACCATATCGTCACAACTGTACAGGGTTACCGAAAAGTCTCTGCCCGTTGGGTCCCAAGATAGCTCACTGTAGAGATGAAAGCGCAGAGAAAGGACATGTGTCCTCAACTCTTAGAGCTTTCAACTGTTTTCATTCTTGCATGAAAACGAGTTAGACGCGTAGATGGTCACCAATCTTGCGTTACCAGATGTGTACTATGTTGCAGTTGCAATGCAGTAACAGCAATTAAAACAATAATCCGATTTCTTGCAAGGGCGCAAATCAATATTATATTCCTGACAATTAAAAGAAAAAAAAATAATAAGCACATAGATAGTATATTATGAATTGGGGAAAAAATGTATGAACAACAATAGTTCTACGCACAGATTTACTAGGCAGTAAAAAAAAAAAAAGCAAAAAATATAGGACAAACAATACGAGCGAAAGACAAATGCTCAAGGAAAACAAGCAAATATGGTTTGGCAAAGTTTGTACAAGATAGTAAGAAGAAAAACGGGAAGAAGACTCGATCAGTCACACCTACAAATCAATTACACAAAAGTATAAGTAAATAAAAATCACTAGTGCTCTAACAAACACCAGACAGTTACGACAGCAAAAGAACGTCCATGATTATTTAAATCATACCATCACTACAACTTCATTTAGAGAAAATATCATAAAGCTCACAAAAGCCAAATCTCTAGCGATAATTTCCTTAAAATTGAATCAGGAGACTGAAAATGTTTACGCTTAGGCTACTGATATGTTTTGGTTTAGTTTTTTTTTAGCTGAGTCTTAAAATTAACCGTCAAGAAAACTACTCACGTTATCAAAAAAAAAAAATTAGCACTCAGTGTTCTGACTCTAAGCAGGTACAGTAACTGACTGTACTTTCTTTTTAACGTTACAAATGTGTGCCTAGACCAAAATAAAAATAGATAACAATCAATGGGGAGGATGTAAGCAGAAAAATGAGCGTTACGAGCTCTATGTTCTCCTATGGCAAAGACGGTTGAATAATAAAATAATGATTCAAATACCAGAGATTAATCTCCCAACCTTCCGCAGAAAAATATACTGAATTTAAATGAGTTGCAGCTGGCAGAGCGGGGTAACCAATATTTCCTTTAATTATAAATTATAAATATAGAAACTGTGTGTACCTCTGCCTTGCTTGAACTTGCCACTTGGTAATAATCCAATGGAAATTATTATTTGCACTTATCCAAATTAAATCACTCAATTCAGGCGAAGTGTCAGCATGATGATAATGGAAATATACACACTGTAGTGGGTCTAATGAAGTAAGTCTAATGAGGGATGATGACGAACCAACGAAGCGGGGCTGACAAGGTCGAAGGGTGACTGTACCTGCCTGAACACTGGTAAGCAGCTTGGTGGAAAAAGTCTGATGAGGTGAAGGATGATTGCTAGCACACAGGATCAAGCGATAATCAAATTCCAGGTGCAACAATAGTGGCAGTGGGATAAGTTCCAAAGAAAATTAGAGACGATCAAGACGATTTCAAACTGATGAATGAGTAAGCCGCGACGATGATAATTATGGAATTGTATTGATGGAGGATGGACGACAGCTTTCTGATCAGATGTGCGTCTTATCAAGGCGTAGAAATAGGTTGCGTCATTGAGAGGCCGTTAGATTCTTGGTGATGTCCGCTCCATGTCACGGTAGGGGGGATTACATGAGAAGGGACCACGTGGAATAATATGCTCAGTAAGAACAGACGATTGCTGCAATTTCTGATTTTTTTTTGGCCAAGTCCCATTTATTTTTCACATACGATAATATAATATAATAAATATAATATAACGAAGCTCAGTCCACTCCCTTATAGATACGATCAAAATTCCAATCCGTTCAAGGACGGTATTTAATGACTAATACAATTTCAGTCCACTCCAGGACTCCTTTAATACGTAATTAGTTTTCAGCCCGTTCCAGGACTGCCTATTAAAGGTAGTTTAAGCTTCAGTCCGTTCCAGGACTGCCTTTTAAAGGTGGTTTTACTTTCAATCCGTTCCAGGACTGCCCCCGATTACCAGCTGTCTATACTCCAATAATTTGGAAACCTTTCTCTAAAGGCGTTTGAACTGCAACTGAAGCTAAAACGCAACCCAAGCGTCTTGCAATCACCAATTCATTGCTACTCATCGGTGAGCTTTGAGCCTCACTGTCACTTTGTTCGTGTTCCTCCCTGCGCTACCCTAGCCTATCTAACAAAATTAACATAAAAGTTATGAATAAACAACACAGGGAATCTTCACGGCAAATGTCTTTTGTTTCGTTTTTGTCCTTTCATTTTAACCCTTTGATCTAAGTATGAAATGATTTAACTCCAAATGATACACGAACTAAATAGTTACGGAAGCCGTGGATCATGACAATTATGATGATGATGATGATGATGATGATGATGATGATGATGATGATGATGATGATGATGATGATGATGATGCCTTCACAAGAATAGCGAGAGCGCATAGACATCTGTGTGTTGTGATTAAAGGTTTAAAAATAGGGTTGAAATTAATCTGTATCGCGAATGGTTTGGTGTTGTTTAATTCTCGATCTAGTTGAACACTGCCTGTGACAATGAGTTCTTTTCAATAGACTGAAGGACAGAAATCACTCCAAGGTTTGCCAAAAATT
>BLXT01000089.1:564307-575999 GCA_019648995.1 Plakobranchus ocellatus | reverse complement strand
TGGTGACTATGGTGATTATGGTGACTATGGTGACTTAGGTGACTATGGTGACTATGGTGACTATGGTGACTATGGTGACTATGGTGACTATGGTGATTATGGTGACTATGGTGACTATGGTGATTATGGTGACTATAATGACTATGGTGACTATGGTGACTATGGTGACTATGGTGACTGTGGTGACTATGGTGACTATGGTGATTATGGTGACTATGGTGACTATGGTGACTATGGTGACTATGGTGACTATGGTGACTATGGTGATTATGGTGACTATGGTGACTATGGTGACTATGGTGACTATGGTGATGTTTTCATGCATACACTTTCATGCTCATATAATTTTCAATAGGTTTCAAATGTGAAAACAGTTTCTCAGAGCTACACAATCTAGCATGTTCCTCCTGATGCAATAAAACATGCCAGTACAGAGGCTTAGATGCAAATACAGACGCTTGCACCTTAATGTAGTTATCAAACACCTTTTTAGTGTTTTGAATGTACCGCGGCAGCTGTATTGCCATGCATGATCACACAGTTCACTTGCTGTACTTGTTCAGCATTGCTATTTTGAGATGAACATGAAGCTCTTCAAGCGATCACTCCCCAATTGAGGAAAGATAGATAGCAAATTTTAAGCTTTTAGATTCATCACTTTTGTCATAATAATGTTTAAAGTTGAAAAAATGTAATTGTTATTTCTCCTTTTTTCCTTTATCCGCCATTTTCTAATAGGTAGAAAGGTATTATGAATAATATGTATGTGTAGGCATGTGTGAGTGTGCCAAAAATATCAGTTTAGGTTTCTCTTATTATATTAATTTCATTTTCTTCAGCAAGCATTGCGTCTTCAAGATCCTTAAACTCATTTTTTTTTCTGGGAGGGCGGTATTTGCATATTTTTTAAAACTTACTTTTAGTTTTGAAATGTTTGAAATAAGCTTTTACTTTTCAAAATAACAAGGCCATCGACTTGACAACATCGCAAAATAGAATTATCTGGGTAACTTTTAACTAAATATATATACGGTTTGGACGCATATATTAACATTTGCTTACTACCTTTGACACCTTGATAACTGACTTTACGATGTATGAGTGGTGTGTGTGTGTGTATGGCTGGTGAGTGGGAATGGGGTGGGGGGAGGTATTCTCTTTAGGTGTCTTGTCTGGAGCAGACATTGGCGATAGAGGTCATATTTATGTTTCTATTTGTCAGTATTGGTTTCATTTTTTGGAATGTATCTTTGGCCATGGCTAATCTTTTACTTGTTTTATATATGTATTAGCATCTGCCATCTGATGTTATCAGGTAAACTAGATATTCGAATTTTGTAACGCTTGTTTTTTTTGTTTTTTTTCGCCTTTGCTAACGAGATTGCATTTGAGATTTCTGACCTGACCATACATTCCGTTTTCTTGACATTCAAGGAGAGGTCCATTCTTTTGCTCTCTAAAACTACAGTGTCTAGGAGTTTTTGAAGATGTTCACCAGATTCTGCTATTGAAACTGTATCATCTGCAAAACTGAGGTTATTAAGATTCTCTCCATTTATTTTTAAGCCTGAAATACCATCAAAATTCCTTAAGATTATTTCACAATATAGGTTATAAAAGATAAGAAAACATTACACATCTCTGCCTCACACCTCTTTAGATGAATTTGAAATCACTATGTTCTCCTTCAATTCTTACAGATGCAGTCTGATCCCAGTATAAATTTCTAACAACTCTCAGATCTTTCCCATCAATGTCTAATTTTGTAGCGTACGAAACAGCTCTACATGTCTTACTTTCTCAAAAGCCTTAGAATATCAATGAATAACAAAGTAAATTTTGCGTTTCTACTCCCTTTGTCCCATCAAGTTTTTTTTCTGGTCTCAGACTCTGCCGCGCGCATTTTATGCATCAAAACGCGTAAGAGGATTTTTGTAAATTGGCTCATTAAAGTCATTGTTCTATGAAGTTCACATTCTTTTGTTCTTGGTGTTTTAGGCAGCGCTATTAAAACAGATTAATAAAGATCTTCTGGAATTGCGCCACTATCATATTGCATTAAGAAGTTTTTTTATTAGATCTTTTCCAATATTCTCTAACACTGCAATGATTTCTGTTGGTATTTTATTTGGTTCTGTGCCTTTTACATTTTTAATTTTCCTTATTGCTGCCTCTATCTCTTCTTTGTTTTTCTTTATTTGAGGTTTTTGCACTTATCATCTTTGAAAAGATCTTCAACATACTCTGACCATCTCTTTCGTACTTCCTTCTTTTCCATTAATATTCTTTCGTCTTTTGATATGATTTATTAATTTTTTATGTGTAGAATATTAAAAGTTATGCAAGATTCACACAAAAATGTGACTGTAATAAAAAAATATCAATAAGGCATACATTAATAAGAAGTACTAATAAAAAACAATATTCAATTCTTCTGAAGGTATTCAAATCAAATGATTATTCTTTCAATGTGGGTAGTTTATAATCAAAATGCGTCTAGAAATTACAATGAAGTAGCAATAATGTGATAGAAGCAATACTACAATGATAAAATCATTACACTATTACTTTTAAAAAGAAATACGCTGAATTCGTTTTAAGTCGTACGAATCAATATTTATCAATGATTAAAATACAAAATAACTTTTAAAGACTTTTTTCCACGCAAAGTATAACAAGAAAACGTGAAAGATGAACACAAAATCATTCGTTAAAAATAAATTTAACTGTTACCAAATGTTAAAATATCAGTGATACACTAGATATATATCGTAAGTTTAAATAACAGTCATAAGAAGCTCCTCTCAAAAAAAAAGTTGAGGAAATATTCTGGACTGCTAAAGTTAGATAATTATCTCCTATATGGGAATACTTTATAAGTCGACACCATTCTTTAAAATAGCGCAGAAATGACGTAGTGACAAGTGAAGTCTAGAACTATACTGTGTGTCGCAAAAGAAGGCATGGTCCACCAGAATATTGTTCCTAACAAAATTCACGTTATAGATATCATGCGTTTGGACTTTTATTCTCAGAAATATTAGTGCGGACCTACGCTACAATCAATATGAAGATGATAATGATGATGACACAAGGTTCCCCACGCTTTATCTAAGCATGGGACTAACTTTTCTTTACACTTTTGTGCTTTAAACAGAAACTGATTATTTACAAATGAAAAAAGACTTTGGCACTCCAAGGCATATACCAATAAGTACAATATATTTATATTACTTTTTTTGTCATAATAACGCCAGTTATAAAGTCATATACATACTATTTTATTACAGGGTCATGACCACGGAAACAATTATGACTTTAATGAAGATAATTGTGTGATGATGCCAGTGTATAAAAGTATGATGCAAAAAAATGATTATCAGTACAGAAAATTACAGTTGGTACTTTGCGTATTCAACGTTTTTGTGATATATTTGGATAGAGATGATGATTTCAAGAACAAACATGGAGGCAGCCATCTTGAATTGGTATGAAAATCGCAACTGTTCATTCTTCTGGGTATCGAATTATCAAAACAATATAACACAAACTGGCGATACCATATTACAACCCTCCCCTTTTTCAAAAAGAAACAATTCTACATGTGTTCTCCTTTACACGTACATTTTTGTTTGTGGGCTGAGGATACAACGTAAGGAAAGTTACACTACCTTATATGGACATTTCTTTTACAGAAGCAGTCTGTTCATTTAGAAAATTGATGAATTGGGAAGAATTAGCTAATAACAGACAGAAGCCCTGATGTACACAACATGAGCACTGCTGTAGGGTTATACATGTATTATTTAGTTTGAAATTTCAGAACATTTGACAAGCTTTGCTTGATTCTTAATTAAAGACCGTCACTGTCATTAGAGAATTCACGAATGTCATTGACTGTGATACTTAATAAACTGCTTGATCCAGTGAAATACTGAAATACTGTGATTGTTTGCTAACTCTACGAAACTCAATGAGAAAAAAGTTTCCGATCTAAGCGTTATAATAGTGTCTAGATTACAACTATAGTGTGTAGTGCTTTATTGTGATCGTTGCCCTGCCTCATAAAACTTTCCCAAAAATGTAAGTTTGTTTGGCTTATGATCAACGCGACCACTGCGTATAGTTTATCTTGTGTGTTTAGTGCAAGTGTGTGCTCGTTGTACCATCTGAGACCTTGCGTCTCCTGGGATGGTCGGAGAGATTGAGTTCTCGTCCGTAGTGTGTGAACTCAAGGGGAGTTCGACATGTGACCTGGTAGAAATTTTGTCTTGGCCACTTTGTTTCGATGTTTCTGATAGGGTTGAATCTGGAGGCGGCTCTGGTGTTGTGACTCTCTCAGATAGTGTTGGTCTGTTCACGCTGGGAGATGTGCTCGTGTGGACTATCTGAGCAGAGTGACGTTCCATGAAACTTCCGGTGCGACTTGGACCTCGTATGTATGAGACCTTGTGCAGGCATGAATCGTGCCATGTTACCATCGCCGGTAACCACTATAGTCACGAGATGGGACGGTTTACTCCCACATAAAAGTTGTGATTATTGGCTTGTGAGTGAGTCACAAGTTTGCTGTCACTTTAGAGGTGATATCAGGGCGGATCAGGTGCAAGAGGGGTAAACATCGACCAAACATCAGAGTAGCAGGAATCTCATTTGTTGTGGAATGATGGGCGTTCCTGTAGGAGAGTAGACATCTGTCCAGTTTGGCGTGAAGAGTTCCCTTGTCATGTTTCGAAGATTTCATGGCTGATTTAAATGTTTTTACCATTCTTTCTGCAAAACCATTCGTGGCAGTATGGTCTGGGGGACTGAACGTATGCTTTATGCCATTGCTTCTGGTAAATGACTTGTATTCATTTGATAATAATTGGGTGTTGTTATCAGTCACGAGATGTTCTGGCAAACCAAATCTGGAAAACAAGTCGCTCAGAATGTTGACGGTTGTGATGGAGGTCGCATTCGATAATGGGATGATGTCTGTTGATTTTAAATGCGCATCAACAACGCAATGAATATAGAATCTATGAACGGTCCCACAAAGTCAACATGAATTCTTTGCCAGGGTTTCTGGGGTCACACGGATGCAGTGGTGCTTTCAGTGGATCTGGTTGTTTTAAGGCACATCCGTTGCAACTTTTCTAGAAGGTTACTATTTCTTTGTCCAGTCCAGTCCAGGCCACAGAACATATCCTTTGGCTACATTCTTCATTTTGACTGTACGTAAGTGACCCTTGCAAAGTGTGAGTAAGATTTTCTCATGAAGTTTTCCCTGAGGACTGATGCTATGTACCCACGTGAGACATTCTTGTCGGATTGTCAGTTCATGTCGCCTATTGTAGGAGTCTAGGATATTTCGGGGAATCGAGTCTGATAGTGGCCATTCATTTTGTTTACGGTAACAATGGCCTTGACCTGAGAAATGACTGGATCATTCTAAGCTCCTTAACAATAGTAGTTACATTGATGAGAGACGATTCCAGAGTTTTAGTGTAGAAAAGGTCTTCGAAAGCGTCGGCCTCGTCTTGGGCAATGGTGGGTTATGGAAGTCGTGATAATCGGTCAGCATTTGCACTGAGTTCTGATTTTTTTGTATTCAATAGTGTAGCTGAAGCCAGAGAGAAACGCTGCCTATCTTTGCTGTCTAGCTGCAGACATAGCAGGGATTCCCTTTCTTGGGTCGAAAATAAATTTCAAGGGCTGATGATCAGTCACTAATGTGAAGTGGCGACCACAGAGGTAGTTAAAGAATTTTCTCACTGCTTAAACAATTATGGCCGATGCCTCTTTGTCAGGTTAAGAATAATTTTTCTCAGCTGGGTTAAGAGTCCTGGAAATGTATGTTTTGGGTCTTTCCTCAGTGTTCCTTGTAATGTGAGACAGGACAGCCTCGATTCCGAATGGGGATGCATCGCGGGCGAGCCTCAGATCCAGTTTGGGGTCATATCTCATCAGGACTTGATCTGATGCTAATATACCATTGATCTTCGTAAAATCTTTGGTCACTCATAAGTCGTACCTTTTGGAGCCTTTCTCTGGATGGTGTTTTGGATCTACACCCTGCCTGGATATGTCCCTTTTTCTTACATCCCTTACAGGAGGCATCCGTCCAGAAACAGTCTGCCCGGTTGTTTTGCCGCATGATTGGCATGGAGGATAGGTTTTTTTCATGTACCTGTTTATGGCCTTTATGGTTCTTTTTCCTGTTTGGGTCTGTGGATAATTAATCCAATGCTCCTATTGAGAGCCGGCGTTTGCGATATCGGGTCTATTAATATCGGGCCCCACGGCTTCACGTTTGCAGCTGAAAATGCGAAGAAACTGTTTCCGGAAACCTTTGGCGAAAAAGTAATACACGTAGAAGTTAATGGAATGGTTTATAAAGCTTATACTGAATATGGTGACAAATATCATATTAAACAGAGCCTGCTTTAGTAAACACAACTTGAATTCAGAAACATGAACGAAAAAACAAGCAAGAATGTAAATGAACGACAATGGTAAGGTCAACAGAAACAAGAAGATGGCAGTGACGAACATCATCCGGGTCAGTTCAGATTCCATCTTGGAGGACCGACTTCTTGATGAAGGCGCCATCATAGTTTGTCTACGTCTCAATCCGCTTCGTAACTTAAGAGCAGTGAGAATTGTAAACAGCACAACGAAGATTAGAGGTATGAAAATGTAGATAATGTTGTACACAAGAGTATTTGTTAGGTATCCGATATCATAAATATCAAACTCGATGAAGCACATCATAGCAAAAGGAATAGAACTAACAAGAAATACTGCAGCAGTGCTCATCCAGGTAAGTTTCATGCCGTAAACTCTGGACTTTTGTAGGGGAAATCTCACAGAGACATAGCGCTCCAGGCAGATAAGAGCGAGCATCCAATGAGAAAACGCTTGAAAAATTCTTCCGCACCAGAAAACAAACCATTTTTCATATGTCCAACTGTTCCTGTACATGGTAACGCTGGCAAGGGTTAAGGCGAGGAAATCAGATGCGGCAAGCATACCCATATACACAATTGTGGGACTGGCCGGCATAGTAGCCACAGTGATCAGGGCAAAAACACTGCCGGGCAGACCCAGAGCTAGGGCTATAGAAAAGATGACGTAATTTTGTATTCTTGTAGCTTTGCACAACATTCTGATCTGATTGCGCTGATCATTGTTTGCAGGTGGACAGATTGCCGGGAAATGTAATACACAATGGATGGGATAAGGCTGTAGGTCGAATTCAGTCAAATTCGAAGGTTTAGTGGTATTTTCTTTTCCATCTGGTTCACTCGAAAACTCCAAAGATCTGGAAAAGTCCAATGTCGTGTTGAAAACCCGTAACTGGGTTTTATCCAACGACGTATTTACAATTGCTGTAACGTTTTCATTTGGGCGACCAACACCTTCACTCGTTTCAAGGGAATATGTGAAGCTTTTGGCAAAGAGAAGAACCACCAGCTTTGTCCATAAACAACGTTTTCTAATGAAGGCTCCCATTTTGCTCAATACAAAAAGTTCGCGAAGAAATGTGTTTTATAAACTCGTCAAACTGTCTTCACCTCTTTATATCTTAGTGATTAATTTAAGGAGAAAATAAAACGATTTTTCATCATAGATATTTCAAGTTTAGTCTTTTTCCTATTCATTTCAGGTTTCTAAAACGATGAAGATAGTTAGGAATAGACCAGTGCCCCCATATAACCTGTGGTTAATTTGGAAACAAAAAAGTATAGCATGTATAATAATACATACTACAAATGTCACGTTTTAATTAGCAGTTCCCTAAGTAACATTTTTCGTACGAATTTTTTATGCCTCTAAATGCTTTGATCCATTCGTGAGAGAAGAACTGTCCAAAAGAAAAAGCGAGAAACAAGTTAAAAGTTTAAAATACTATTCAGACAGAGCTCAAAATTTTATTCGTCTTGGATTAATTTCTCGTAAATCATATGGTAATATGACGATCCCCTGAATGAAGAAAAATTTTTAACTCACTGCCGTTTTATCCTTTAGTAGGCCCGCTCGTCTATTACAATCTTTTCATGCAAAAACTAAACGACTCTTGTATGCTTTATTCATCTAATTTGAGTAAATAAGCAGAGGTATATTTATCAATTTATAGTTAAGTAACCTCATATTTTGTCTAAACTGTAAAAGCAATACAGTAACATTCCTTGGCCTCACATGCCGATATAAAGGTTTAGTCTACGTTGTGTGTATAAATCATATCCCATACCTTACTGATTGAGTCCTGTACAGGTAGTGGCCGAGGGCGATTCTGAACACAGATTTGCCTCATAAGTCACCTGCGTACTCACCTATCCTGACATAATAATGGATGATTAAGATGGTCTTTGTCAAATCGACGGAGAAACAACACAACACAGGCACACACACAATGGTCAGTCGAGGAAAAAAAAAAGACATTATAAAAAGTTATCGAAATTCCCACTTAAGCCCAGTTTGCTCAAAATATCTACTTGTCCCCGAAATAAAAGTTCGAAAATTGAAAGCTGACCATTTCTCTATTGGAAATCAGATGATAGAGAAACGACATCAAATACTTTTCGAAAAAGGCCAGTTTTCAAACCCGTTTTTTTTTCTAACAAATATATATTAAAAAATAAAGTTTTAGCTCTACAAACCAATGTTTAAAATTTTAAATTCAAAGCGACGCATTCGATAGTGAATCAGATAGGAAAATCCAAGATGACTTGGGTTTCTTTCCATTTAAAAAAAAATTAGAGAACAACAAAGCAGTACAGAAACACGAAAAGAGCGGCCATCATGTCGAAATCTCACTGTCCATAGAGGTAGATGTGAAAACAACACTAGAGTTAAACTGAAAGTTCTTTTCTGTATGGCAGAGAACTGGACAACCGTAGCGTATTTATAGACCAACTTCCCATGGTTAATGAATGAGCTACATCCTAGTGACCTACAGCGTAATGGACTGATATTTCTAAATATTTTTACAGTTATTTGTTTGTACTGCCTTAGGTGTTGTAGATAACTTTTTTACTTTTTATGTTGCCGTCAGGGGCTAAGTTTTTTTTTTTTCTTTGACATTTTCACACTCATATTAAGTTGGAGAAGTTCGCCAAATTTGCCTTGTTTTGCAGATCTGCGATGTAAAAGATAATATGGTTCGAGCAATAATCTTTTTCCATCACAAGATGTGGGAAATTGTTCTTTTAAAAACCCAATTAATTATATTAAGTAAGTGAAAAAGCTATTTCTTTGCACACACACATTTTTTGAATGCGCTACAAAAATAATAGATCCAAAGAGTTAATATGTTTCCTATTAATTCTTATTCGAACAATTTATTTTTTTTAAGATGTCTACACATTAGAGAAAGTCTATTTATATATAATTCATTGAAAAAAGATGAGAAAGCAATGGATATTTTGGAAGTTTTAAAAATTTACGCACAAAACTGTTCAAACGAAAAAGCAAGTTCTCGATAGATGAATACGTATGGAAGATTGATGATGCTCTAATCTTAAAAGGTCAGTCATTAGCGTCAGCTCATTAAAGAAAAAAAATGTAGACAGTCCACTGACATAAAGGTCAAAGCAATCATTAAGGCTTTACACTCTTATCACAAAAAGTGTGATAAACGTTTTAGTGAAACAAACATCCAATGAGAGATCATGGAAAACCCAGCGATCACATCTTGATGTATTCAGGACCGCCGATGATATTATCAGTACTTCGCAGAGGAGCCAGCCACCACCTGCTGGTCGACAGAAAATGGCAATGCTACAGCAAAATTCCCTGGGGCGAGGCAAATGGCAGTGGTTGAGGAAACCTATCGAATCTCGTATAAATATATATTTAGTAATTCTATTGCCAAACAGTTACTTATTTTTAAAAAAAGCAAGCCTTAATATGAATATCAAAACAGCATCAACACTCAGCCAAACCATAAAGTGAAGCAAAAGCATTTTTAGTTGTTTCTTGATATTCAGTTCTTCTTTCGCACAATGTAAATGATTATTATATGGTAGAACGGTTTCATTTATTTGTTGAATGTCAGGATATTATGTCTTCATTGGAGATAACATCAGAGGCGGAGACCTGTTTTCCCTTTGGAGATTTAACGACTTAACACGAGCCCAAGCTGGCGGAAAATCAAAAAATACCATCATAGAATATTCCCAGAGTAAAAAAAAAATGGTTAAGGACGTTAGTGCGCTGAAAGTTTAACAAATTATAATTGTTCCGGTTTTAAAATGGACTGGCGAGCGACCGTGACGATACATTCTTTTTTTGTGTGTGCTTGCAAGGTAGAGCTTTTGCGAGGGCCCGGCTTTCACAGACTTTCCTGTCAGGCCTTGGAACTGACTGTTTATAATGAAACTAAGGGTCCTATCCTTAAATTTCGTTATACCGAAGGATTCCTTGCACGCCTGTTTTACATGCGGAATTGTCTTACAAGCCCTCTCAAATGATATTTTCAAATATATATATATATATATATATATATATATATATATATTGATTTAGATGTCGTGACTATTGTTGCTTTGTTTCATGGATTTTGTAATACAAAAAGGCTATTCGAAAAAAGAGAACTAAAATCTCTTTGAACTGTTAGCAAACTCCATATGTATCTCTCTCCCTCTCTCTCTCTAATTGTATCTTTACAGTAAAAAACTTCACGGGCCTATTCGTGAGCACTATTGCTTAGTGCAATAAATTGAAAAAAGCGAGGCTTACACGCATGCGCATGCTATGCAGTTCAAGCAGCTCTAGTCTTGAAAGGTCAAGGACTTGTTCCGCAGGCACCTGTAAAAAAGTAACTTTTCATTTGCATTAAACACGGTTTTGGAATGGAAATCCTCTAGGGTTCTTCACGGTGTCTCCTCCCCTTCTGCAGTGTCTATGTCTTTTGATGAGGCGGCCTCTCCACTGATAGTTTTGAAAACATTCCCATGCTTGAGTTTAAAACGATCAAGGCAGCCACCGCTCTCTCGTGCCAGTTCTTCTCCTTTCTCAATTAAATTAGGAAAATTGAACTTCAATACTTCTAACTTGCTTAAACCACATCATTAACGCTTTGTCCACGTCAGGGAATGTTGAAATATGTTTTTTTTTCGTATTGACGGGTGCCTTGGTTCACTGCAGCTATGATTTTCTCTTCATCTTTCAAAATCGATGACAATGCCGTACTTTCAACAAATCTCAGCTTTATTTGTTTCACTTTTTTTCTACTGCTTCGATTAGCTTCACCTTTGTCCAAAATGACAGACAGTTTTTTTTTTTCTTTTGATGAATGTTAATGTGGTTTGTGGAAAGCGATGAAAATGAAAAAAAAATTAACTGGTGAGGAAATGCGAAGCTGTTTCAACTTTCGAAGACTAGGCATAACAAAACTGAAGTGATTGGGCAAATCACAGGACACACGCTGTTTTCCTGGGTCTAGATCTAGACTAGGAATGTATGAACCAATCACAAACCATCCCTTTGTGGTCAGTTCTAATCAAACCCATTGCCTTCCCCCAGCCGTGTGAACAAGCACACATACATGCATAATTCACTCGGCGCAGAAAACATGTGTGACTGTAAACACCCGGTATGCTCACACGCATGGCAAACAACATGTGTGACTGTGAAAATGAAACATCCCACCACGCAGGGCAAAGAACATTGAGAGGCTGTGAAAACGAAACATCCTACCACGCAG
>BLXT01000089.1:530949-545829 GCA_019648995.1 Plakobranchus ocellatus | reverse complement strand
TGTATGCTATTATTTTGACAGTAATTTTACTCTCAGTGAACAGATTTAAAACTTGCCACGAAAATATTGTTATTATTGAATATAGCCAGTGTACCTCAAAGTGGTCCCAGACTTTTCACCCTTTGTTAGGCCTGGGAGGCCCTTTGAACTTGCCGCAAGTATTCAGATTGAAAAAAAAAAGGTTTGGGAATGAGACAATGATACGATACCTATGGTTTCGTAAAAGTCGAGATAGACACTAAAACACATTTAAGCAGTAGGCTCGCAATGATCTTATTAGTATGAATATGATAGAATACATTCTATTTTAACATGAAGCCGTGATTATGACGCACTTTAGGTGGGAAGAGAACGACGGGGGCCTAACTTGGATTGACCAGGTGGAGGGTGGGGCAGAACACCTGGAACACATCGTTCCTTCAATAATCTCGCACTCACAGTCACAGAATGAAAGATTTGACGAAGTCGAAAGTAGAGGCCGTGCAGAGCAAATTGAACCAACTCCGGCTCTCGGCTCCAGCAGCAGCACAACGCATAATGGCAAGGGAGGCGACTCTGTCTGTGGTGATGCCCTTGGCTGCCAGCCAGATGCGCTTGAACCGGTGAGCGTGATGTGAAGGACGCACTGGAAACGTTTTTTTCTTTTTTTTTCTTCGTGTGTGTGTGTGTGTGTGTTTGTTTGTGTTTGTTAATTAGCTCTACTCCCAACAAGTCCTTCTCCATTAGCATTCTGTTTGCATTTTTCAAATCAGTTTGATGCTTCCTTGCTGTAATTACCCAAACAAGTTTTGAACGTGAATGGGCTGTGATGGCAAAGTTACTAAAATACTCTTTCGCCACAAAGTAAAGAGATGCAGGCCTTTTTTTTTTTTTCACTAGGATCGACTAATAATATCTAGCTTTGCACGAATCATATCTCAATGGCATTTGTTATGAAGTTTCCAGTTTGTAATTGATGAACTTGGGAAAAATGAAATCACTACTGAATCCACCTTGTGATAATTGCTCATTCATAACCCACTTATGTGGCCTTTTTATTTTCGTTTTCACTCACTTTGTCACCGTGGGTACGTCCATTTTATTTCTTTTCCAACGATCCATTTCTCATAATTTTCTTTTGCCAGTGAAATAATACTTAACAGTAGGCCTACATACCGGTACTATATTCCCACGCCTGTTAATTCCCGACACTGAGCCTCTGTGTTTTTCTTTTTTCTTCTCAATCTTTCGGCACTGGAAAGTTGTTACCAAAGGTTTTCCAAGACAAGAATGCAGGCTTTGTATTTGAAAAAGGGGAAAATTATCAAAGGGATTGACCGGGTGTAAGCAAAGTTTATTTTTCTCGAACTGTTTATTCCTATAAAACAGTCAATGCCAGAATTAAAGTTTTATCCACTTAGCGAAAACATGAGACAGAATACCTGTAGGCTTACCGTTAAGTCTACTCATCATTATCATCAGGTACCTTTTCTGGAACAGACATTGGCGATTATGTTCCTCCACTCATACCTATTCTCAGCTAACCATATAAAGTTGTTATTGCTACCTTGCCTATTGCCCATGATTTAGGATTTTCAATAAAAGTTATTCTCTGTCTACCCCTTCTGCGTTTGCCTTCAATCTTTCCAGTGATTGCTAAGTGATGTCGGCAAATATGGACTAAAAATTGTAGTTGCCTCTGTCTTATGGTTTTAAATAATGATCGCTCGCGATTAACATCTTTTAGAACCAATTCATTTGACCTTTTTTCTGTCCAAGATATCCTCATTGTTCTTCTCATAAAGCACATCTCTACTGTTTCCAGTTCGTTCTCTATTTTTTTTTAAATTGTCCAACACTCACTACCATACAAAGTACTGACCATACATATGCTTTAATTACCCGTAATCTACTAATAAGGTTTTCTAGATAAGAAAAAATGCAAAGATATAACAACAAAACAATCACACAAACAAACTATATATATCTATATACATCTTTAAAAATATTAGTTTTGACCATTTCTCTCTTTTTTGTTTTGTTTTGTTTTGAGAAAAGTAGCATGTTTGTACGCTCTCTTTCATTTAATATAGTTACGATTGTTTGTCTTTTTAAAAGTAATTGTATCTATCAAGCATGGACCCAGCATGGACCTAGCACACACTTTTATTTCGATTGGTGCATGTGCTTATTTGATCAATGCCCTTTTTTTTTCTCCTGCAAGTCTTTCACCGTGAGCTTTTAAACTTATTTTCCATATCGCTCGCATACCATTAAATCATTATTCTTATATCCCTGTATTAATGGAGAAATTCCAATACAAGATCCACTTATTTTGAAAGTTAAACACATAATGGAACATCACAGATTAGCTGTGCATGCACAGAAGATCGACACAGTCACAAGAGACGAGTAAGATGTAACCTAGGCCTATTGATTTGCTTGTTGCTCTAAAGATGTTAATGAAGACACAGCTCAAGGTTACAATGATTTCACCAATACTGGTCTTGTAGACATTTCCAAGAATGGGGCTAAATATAGTGGGCCCATACTTTGCAACAAATCTATACACCAGCTCGTTTTATGTTGACTTCGTACGTAATTCTGAGGTTGCCCCTGCCTTCATCCAAATGCTACACAAGAGATCAATAATTGATTGTTTCTTTTTAAAGATCGGCACATCACGATAACTCACATCAAAGTGACAATTTCGAATGCCCAGTAATCAATTAGTAAACACATATTGAGAGGAAAAGGTTAGAGCAGGAATCCATTATCTGATCAAAATGCCCTTTGGCCTTCATATTTTTATAAGCTGCAACCTATCAAAAAGCAAATGGAATGTTCAATAGGTATTTCGCGGAGGTTTTTTCTTTTCTTTTTTTTTTTAAATTTAACAAAGGCATAAATGAGTGATGGGTCACAACAAACAATTAGCTTTGACATTTGGACACGATGGTAACTTCATTATATTTCTTCTCGCAAATGGAATGTTCAGTAGGTATTTCACGGGTTTTTATTTTAATCTAAAAAAGGCATAAATGAATGATGAGTCACAACAATTAGCTTTGACATTTGGACACGTAAGGTAAATTCATAACATTACTTCTCCTTTTTCTTCTTCTTTTTTTTTTTCTTCTTCTTCTTTTTTCTTTTTTTCATCTTTTTTTTTTTTTCTTCTTTCTAACCAATATTTCTGCTGTGTAACCGCATAGAAGCGCATGTTCTCTTACACTGCACAAGCTCTGATGTTTAGTGTGAATTTACATCGCCATCAAATCTGCCTTCAGAATTAAAAGGGTGAGACATAACACCGAAATAATGTATCAATCGTGTTTATTCATGATATAAAACTGTAATTATTCATTGTTTATAGTCGACTTTACTTCTCTCGCTTAGCCGACAAGCATGCGTCAAAGAAATGTCCATTTCATCCCTCATCTCCTATTTATATGAAACTGAGTTTTCAACTGGGAGGAGGGGAGAGAAAGAGGGGAAAAGGCACGAGAGAGAGAGAGAGAGAGAGAGAGAGAGAGAGAGAGAGAGAGAGAGAGAGTATGTATAAATTATTAATTCTCTTCACCGCCACTTACGAAGTGAATGTTGCATACGCTCTCGACAGATTGAGGCTGCATTCGCGCGTATACATTTCTTTGTATGTAAGCTTACTTTATTTTTTATACCTGAAGAGGCAAGTTCCTGTGCAAACGGCAAACAGATAATGGCGGCTTATTCTCAAACTCCTGAAAAGCAGTGGCTTTCTACGCATGAAAAGAAAGTAAGCCCTAAATTCTTAAATTTGAATTTCTACCTTGTTATCTGGGAGCAATCCAAAATCTTTACTTGCTGTTTAATCATTTATAAGCTGAGAGGTATAATAATCTAGATTGAAGAAAGAGAGTACTAAAAACAAACTACTAGATCTAGAGTGACTTGATTAGGTGCGGCCACCTAACGAATTTTTCGCAGC
Source organism: Plakobranchus ocellatus (assembly GCA_019648995.1). Classification (NCBI taxonomy): domain Eukaryota; kingdom Metazoa; phylum Mollusca; class Gastropoda; family Plakobranchidae; genus Plakobranchus; species Plakobranchus ocellatus. Next base: position 541,880 of record BLXT01000089.1, on the reverse strand, counting down.
AGTTCATAAATATTAAGTGCAGTTAACACGTCTTTGCCACAATTTGATCGTAAAAATCTCAATAAACATCATATAGGCTACTTGTATCTTTTTGTGAGGTGCTAAAGGTTGATATTCCTAATATTAATTGTCAACAAATGTGATGTGTGTGCGGCCACATGATATTGGTGCGGCCACTAAATGGATGTCTTGCGGCCAATCTGTTGTTGATATGACCAAATTTGAGTTGTTCATGCGGCCATGTATTGGTCTTTTTTAGCTAAGTTTCTTTTCGATAACATTGATCTTGATGAAAAACCCTACCTTCTATGCCTATTTAACTAAAAAAAAAACATGTCCTGTAGATCTAGATCTAGATCTAGATCTAATCTGGATTGAAAAGGGCAAAAGATCGAGGATGTGTGGGTTTAGGCTAACAAAAAGGATACATGGACAGGTTTTTAAAAAAATATTTTTTCATTGCCATAAAGTACTTTTGAGCCTTTTTCACACCTCATGTGACTTGGGAGTTTAAGATCTGTGTGAACGATGGTATAATACATAAATTTGATAATTTGAGCAACATAATGATAGAATATGTTTTTGAGTAGATTGTATTAATTTCTTTTATTAATAATATTTACAATTAAGACCCGAAATCCCAAGCAATGTGAGGGTGAAGAAGGGTGACCACTAAGTAATAAAATAATATTGCATTTTGGTATTAATTGTACTGTTTTGCTTTTTTTTTTTTTTTTTTTTTGGTAATTTTGTTATGAAAAGACAAATACTTAAGAGTGAATTTCTATTTGCTTTTTATATCTCACCAATCAATGTTGGTTGTCCCTAAGTTCTACATTTTATTTCATCAGTTTGAAATACATTTGCTGCACAATTGCAAATTCAGCACAAAAAAAAAATAAATAGATAAATATTTTGTTGCTTATATTTGTCTTATCATTGCACAGGTTTTATAAGTGCTTTTAAAAAAAGCATACAACTTCTTTTTTAAAGAGTTAATAATTTGTTTACATTCTTTTATATTCCAGACATATTTTATATTGTTTAACAGCTTTACATGTGTGTCCATTACTGTTGTTAGTGTGAACAAATTGTTTAAATTGCAGCCTTTAGCACATTTTTTTTTTTTTTTACGCTAATTTTAAAGAAATACAATTCGGCCAAAACTTCTGAATACATGTAAGAGAAAAGGAAATATATACCTTATACTTTATGTTAGACTACGTCCCAATTTGCATATCTCGATATCACTATCAAATCAAATGAAAAGAAGATATTTCCTGTCTTTACAAGTTTTATGTTTCAAAAGTCATTGCTGAGTTGCAGTTGATCAACTTTAACTCGGTGATCATTATTTTACCAATTGAAAGTTGAAAAATAAATATGCTTTTGAACAAAATCATTTGGTGAATATTAGCAGATTGACTAAAATTGACCACAGTTGACTAAAATTGCCGTCATTAAAATCATTAACATTAGGGAATATAATATGGTGTGCATAGTCAGAAATCTTTCCAAAATTTGCAACACTACTATGACAATATGACAATAGCAATGTGAAATCATTAAGCCAGGTGTCAGGTTGCCAAATATTTTTTTATTGTTAAATAGCTGTGTTAGAATGTTTTCAACTTTCTCTTATCATATGAATTCCAGGGAAAGAAAAGTTTCAAAGAGGTTAATGCAACAGAGAACGGTACAGCTTGAATACCTTTATTGGCAGATAATCTGGCCACATTCGTGAACAAATAATTTTTTAAATAAATTAATGTTTAAAAACAGCAAATCCTTTACATAAGAATTTAATGATTGCTACAAAACGAATTCTAGTATCCCATCCTTGATCCATGTGAATTTTTTCAAAATTGTACATAAAAAAAAAGCATACATATACCACATTCCCAGAAACATATAAATAAGTGTAAGGATTTTTTCTAATAATGATCTTAAACATTATATTTTAATTCACGATTCTTTGCTTAGCATGTAGCAATGTTATCTTATTTGTGACCGTCATAATTTTAATTGATAATGTTTTATGGGCAAAACATCCTTACGTATCCTTTGTGTTGTTTAATTTGCTTTAATCAGTTTGAGTTAGTGGTTGTATTCTGTTATGACATAAAATAAGATTTTTTTTTTTTACCCAGGATAAATCATAATAAAACATAGTAGTGCATACACATGGCAGAATGTGTGATATTTAACCTAAGCTGTTCAAGCTTAAAATTATCCACTGAAACGAATTTTCTATTAAAACATAGTAAAGTTCATTTTGCTATTTACATGCAAAAGTCGCAAACAAAATCCACAGAATCTAATTCTGCCTCACTCATCTCATGCAAATCTTTGTTTTGAACACATCCAAAGTGAAACCACCGTAGGCATTCTGAGCATTCAATCCATTTTATTTCTTTTGATCTGTTACCACAAACCATACATTCATTCCGCTTTTTTTGAGTCAGTTGCATCTCTAGGTCATCACTCATATCATCCGCAGTATCCATCTGCTCTTCTAAATAATCATCACTCTCCAACACCATATATGTTTCATCTTCATTAGTTTCATCACTGTCTGGTTCAAAATGTTTTCCTTTTCTACATTTCTTCCACGACTTTTTCATTTGAACTGCTCGCTCCCTTCTTTTTTTTTCCTCCTGCAATTTTGCTCTTTTTTCTTCTTTTTTCTTTTTTTCCTCCTGTATTTTTGCCTGTCTTTCTTCTTCTTTTTTCTTTTTTTCCTCCCGTATTTTTGCTTTTCTTTCCTCTTCTTTTTTCTTTTTTTCCTCACGTTCCAATTTCTTTAGAGCTCTTTTCCTGTCCTGCATTTCTTGTTCATTAGTTTTCTTTTTCTTTTTCTCCTCTAACTCTTTCTTTCTGTTAATTTTTCTTTCCTCCTCTTCTTTTTTTGCTCTCTCATTCTCTTTAATTCTGTTGATAAAATTTTCTCCACTAATCAAATTAGGCATCTTTAAACTTTCCTTTTTATTACCCTTTCCTCTTTTTAGTATTGGTAAAGGTAATGGATGGACATGAACATTTTGTTTGGAAGCATTGGGCATATTTTTTACAGTTTCATAATACTCCCGCCAAAGATCAAAAACAGGATCTCTCCCATACAGATTGTATCCCTCATCAATGCGCTTGAGATACAGTTGAGTTGTTTCCTCCCCTACTTGTGAGGTTATCATGAGGAGCTTTCTCAGAGGGTCTGTGGGTGAGGTTGATCCTGATGCTTCAGCTGGAATTGGTGCTTGCATGGTATGCTGTTGATGCGTCACTCCTGTTGATGCTGGCATAGCAGGCTGTTGAGATGGGGCTGCTGATGCTCTTGACTTAGATAATATTTGTGATGACGCTGCTGTTGATGGCAAGGCTGGGCGAGGTGAGAATGCTTCTGCTGTTGATGGCAAGGCAGGGCGAAGTGAGAATGCTTCTGCTGTTGATGGCAAGGCTGGGCGAGGTGAGAATGCTTCTGCTGGGGATGGCATGGTTGGCGGTTGTATTGCAACTGGTGTTGTGGGTGTCATAGCTAGCTGGGACATCGAGATTTCAGATGGTGATGGTGCTGCAGGGGGCTCATTTGTTGCCGATGAGATAGATATTGGAATTGATGATTTTACTATGATTTTGGTTTTGTCCACTGCAGCAAAATCAAGTGGGTATATGCCACATGTCTTGAAGGCCTTGAAAACAATATTTTTATTTGAGACTGTGGCATTGTATACATCTTTAAACGTGGCTGCAAAGGATTTTTTTGTGATGACATCGGTCTCTGCCCTCTTTCGTACAGCTTCTCGCCAATTACGCTTCATGCTGGAGAATACACCTACATCCAGCGGCTGCAGGATATGTGAAGCATGTGGAAGCAAAGCATATAAAATGATATCATTTTCCTGGCATAATTGTGACGCTCTTATGCTTTGATGTGAAACATGCCCATCCACCAGCAGTAGCAGGGGCTTCTTGATGTGCTTTGTTTGGGGGATGAACACGTTCTCCAGCCATTCAGCAAAGAGCTCCGTGGTCATCCACCCATTCTTTGATTTGGCTACCATACAGTGCTCAAACATCTCCTGGGGCGTGAAACCTCTAAACTGGGTAGGGGGGTACACTAGAAGAGGATGGGGGAAGTGCGCAGCTGCACTACAGGATATGAGCACTGTGATCATTGTCCTATGATCCTGGGCCACCTGGTAGATGAATTTAGATCCCGAACATGCCAGGACTTTGCCTGTTTGGGCATCTAAGGAAAACCCAGCTTCGTCCGCATTGTAAATCCTTGTTGGGTCTAACAGAACGCTTGGGTCAATGGTGCATATGGTTGTTTTCATTTCTTGGAACCACTCTGCAACCATTGCTTCCGTAATGAGGGCTCTTGCCTTCCCAAGTTTTTGAGGCTTTCGGAAGACGATGTCCGGGTGCCTTCTCCTGAAAAGCCTGTACCACATCTCCCCTGGGGCATTGTGCGGCCATCGGGTTTTTCTACCTTTTGAGTCCAAATAACGCTTTACTGTTCTGAGGAGATCGGCTTTGGTGCGGCCAAATCCTCTCCGGGCCATTTCTTTCAGCCACAGCACGATTTCGTCCTCTTCGTCAGGACGGAGCACCGTGCTGGGCTGAAATTCCACCTGGCGGCGTCCAGTGAGCTTGTCATGCAGGGTAGGCCAGGGGATGCCGTACGTCCGAGCAATAGTGCGCTTCGGTGCCCCTGAAGTTCTACAAGCCTGCAAAGCCAACTCCAGATTTTCCTGTGACCACTTAGGTGCTTTTGGAGGCATCTGTGAGGAAAAATAGTGGAATTTAAGAATTTGGGGACATTTTTTTTTATTTTTTGGTTAATCGGGTATGAATTAAATGCTACCAATTTTAATTCAAGTTTAATCTATGCACATGCAATATCAATTTCCTCCCACGCAACGAAAACTTTGCAAACATGATTGATTTATAAATTTTAACTGCGCTATGCACTTAATTTGGCTGTGTGTGTGACGTATGACAAAAAAGAAAAAAGAGATGGAGGTAAGGTGTGTGTGTGTGTGTGTTTTTTTTTTTTGGGGGNTTTAAGGGAGAAGATGGATGGAGTGAGGGTGGGTGGAAGATGATAGTTGTGTTTTATAACGTAAGGGTCAAACCATAAATTTTCAACCTGACAGTGATAGATCGTTGAAAATTAAAACAACAACAACAAACCAAAAAAACAAACAAGCAAAAAAAGAAAACAATCCTTTGCAAGGTTTATACGACACTCTAAGCAATATAGCTTTGAAAATAAAATAAAAAATACATAGACAACATCCGAAACACATTTCTGTCATGCACTTATAAATTATAATAGCAAAATAAGACATATTCGTTCGTAATAAGCAAATGATAGCATCTTTTTTTTTCACATTAGTAATCATGGCCCCGTATGCAAGTACAGTTTAAACAAATTATAATCAAGGCCTAGCTTACTATAATTTATGTAAGACTAGTAAGAGACTGAATCATTCTTCAAAGAATACCGTTATGTTCTAATCACCGTGCATGTCTAGTCTACACCAAATAAAATACGTAAATTGCGAGCTCTGCTCACCCAAACCTAATATAAGTGTGAACTAGGCCTATAAATTTAGTAACTTAAACATTTATAGGAATACAATGTCTTTGGCCGCATCCGCAACTTTAAAGGCAAATGCTGATATCAGTGCGGCCAATATTTTACTTAGTGGCCGCAAGAACATCGAGTTATGTATTTGTGCCGTTTTCAGTGCGGCCACCCATTTATTAGGCAAATAACTCTGTATTACTATGTAAAACTTATAGATACTGTTTATTTAAGGTATTAACTAACTTAAGTTTGCACAGAAAATCTGTTTAAAGGAAAGATATTTTTTAAAACTTACCTTGAAAAGGGTATAGCAATTGAAACCGGAGTGTTATAAAATAGGTACGAAAAATGCGAATCGCTACTGCTGCTCGTCTGCTAAAGATCAACACCGCAAATTTTGATGACGTCAAAATCAAGATGGTGCCCCCCGTCTGTAAATCAGACAAGGGGCCGGGTCTAATGTAAACAAAAATACAGCAACAAAAAGGTAGTGGCCGCATCGACATCGTGGCCGCACAGTGATCGAGTGACTCTAGATCTAGAATTCTAGATCTAGATCTAGGACATTGCACGTTTGGGCACTGGTGGAGGACTGCGGTCCCTATCATTTTTCCTCCTAAAGTGGATGGCCATTTCGATTATTTAACGCCGATGGGTGTACAAACTACTGCTACTTCGATATGTTTTTTTATCATGTTTCTTTAACGGCTGGCTCTATTTCTATGGAAATCAGAAAAAAAAAAAATTATTCTCATACCATCAGCTACAAACGAAATGAAGACGCAACATTTTAGATCTAAAAATCTAGATATTAAATCTATATCTAGACACTGATAACACTTGTTGCCCACCCACTGACGTCAAATAATCGAAATGGCCGATTACCTCAGGTGGACAAAGTAGGGACCGTAGTGCTCCACCAGTGCCCATGTTTGAGTCCTTCAGGCTGTTAATATGAGTAGGCTGCTATCATGTTTCTATCCTGCTCTATTTTAGATAGTGAAAAAAGTAGATTTATGTAGCAAAATGAATATATGAAAGATGGCTATACGTTCATGGTTTATCATTGGATTTGGAGGGATCACAGATGGTTTAAACTACTACTAGCTCCTCGTAACTGTAGGAGGCCTGGTACTGTGGTAGGCTCCCAATGCGTGCAGATTGGAACTGTTACACATGTAATTTTGCCCACTTAGATCTAGTACTAATAGTAGTTCTAAGTTTTAAATAACCTGGTGTCTGAGTGTATTTTTGAGAAATTGTCAGTACTGATTCCCAGGCCTTGATTTTACGATCATTGAGAGCACAGATTATTTGCACAGCTTTGTTTCCCAAAATTCATGGCTGAAATTAGTGAAAATGAAAGAAAAGTGACATGTTATTCTAGATTCTAGACAAAATTATGACGTACGAATATTGTGGCAGACAAAAATGCACAACTATCCCAGCTTTTAATTCACAATATATCGTGTTAAAATTAATTATTCTGTTCTGAAGATTGTTCTTAATTCTTGCTTTTGGCTATTTTTATGAAATAAAAATGTTACTGACCTAGATCTAAATGTAAGAGCAATCGAATTTTGAAGAAAATGTGGAGGCCTTGAAACTTACAGATCTAAATTTGACAATGATACCTCTTGTCTTCGGTCACAGCATTAGTTGTCAAAGTAAACGAAGTTTTAAAACAAGATTATAGGCCTGGGTCTATATCTAGACCAACTGTTTCGATCAAATTTCTTAGTCACATCTGATTTAGTGAAGTGATCCCACAAAAGAATCAAGTTGCAGTTTTGCATTCAATTGACTTTAAATGAAATTTATTCTAGATGTAGATGGGTGAAAACTTCTCACCTTACTATGTGGAAAACAGACGTACAAAAGGCATTCTGTACATAAAGAAGCATCTGGGAGTTTTTACTTCTGAAATTGATCTCATTGATACAGACCTACATCTTAACTCATTTTATGAGGCTGCTACACATATCTATGCTTGTGAAAGAGCCCTATTGTGGGTGGAAAATCAAAATTAACACTTTTGTTCCATCTATGCCACTGCCGACACATGCTGCCCCAGTCTACGGGATGCATCTAACCCTATGCGTACGTGTGGGCTAATTTTGTTACCCCAACGCTTGCTTTTAATTTTTTAATAAATGTAGTAAAAATAAACAATAACCAACTCAAACTTATAAAAACAAATGAAACAATGACACATTTTTTTTCTGATAAAGCCTTTTAGGGCGAAACGTTTTTATGTATACTCTGTGTGTCTTTTTTTTTCTGATAAAGCCTTTTAGAGCAAAACGTTTTTACATATATATTCTGTGTTGTTTCATTTCTTTTTATAAGTTTGAGTTGTGGTTGTTTACTTTTACTATATTTATTTCATTGCAATTGCCTTCAACCACCATTGCATCTTCAAGATCCTTAAACTTATTTATCTGTTTCTGGGAGTGTGGTCTCTGTATACGTTTTTTACTTCTACTTTAATTTTTAAAAAATACTTAAAATGGGACTTTTTCTCTTTCAGCTTTTCAGTATTCCTCAAAAATTCAATTTTACATATGATAACAATAATGATTGACAGAAAATCAATATTGAACTGACCTGAGGTAATTTCCGAAACCCTCCATTATTTTTTTACTAAGTAAAATAGGGGGTAATTTTGGTACCCCCGATGTACGGATAGGTACATAAATAGCGATTTTTTTTTTACTATACACTATCGGGGTACGAAGCTGCCCCACACATATGGATAAGACTATATTGCTATTAAAATGTGGGGGCATTCAGTTACCCCTCAATGTACGGATGTGATAATAAAATACATCGTACAGATAGGGTTAAGTGACCAGTTACCTCAAGACAAAACAATGAGTACTGTCCTATGCGTGCCTCTGTACTTTTATTTGTTTTGACCCATTTTTGAAGGGTTTGAAGCTTCCCCTCAAATTTTTTATGAAGATTGGACATGTTTTGAGAATTACGAAGAAATATGTCAAATTCTGAGGACAGTGACTTTGCCAAGGGCAACAGGCATGTACAGGGTCTTGAGTTTCATGGATGGGAGCAATGATTTGAGGTTAAATTTTGATGAAAATTTTGGAATCAGATTGGTCAGAAAGTGAAAGTGAAAGTCCTTCAACTTCTAGGTGTAGATCTAGGCTTAAGTCGAGTAATCAGCGATGAAAGGGGGTGTAGCCCAACAGCTGATCATAACACTTGACACTGACACCACAACACACTATTAGAACTAGATAATTTGTTTGATACTGACTAAGATAGGAAAGCCTTTGGATTGGATTATTTTATTTAGTGGTGTGTCAAATTCTGTCGTCAAGTTGTAATTTTCTAAGCATTACACACATAACCAACACTGAACTAAACAAACATGTACTGTACTTGTCGTACACAAAAGAAAAAGAATGACAAACAAGAAATCCATGATCTTTGGAGTTTTGTTGAGATCTTTTATTGTTTTACTTTTAGACATACATTTGGGTACATCATGTTTCTTTCTTAGTTTGCAAAGCCTGTTCAATACTTTTCAAGACTTCATTCTTTCCTTATTTGTACTCAAGGGCCAAAAGAAATGGTTTTCAGTGATTTTCAACATTTAGCTCACTTTTGCCCTGAATAACATAGGTCATGTGACCCAAATTCACAAAACAGAGATATCATACAAAAGCTTGTAAATTTTTCTAACTGTCCTGTAAATATCACATTGTAAGGTCAAGAACAAGCAGAGAAATAATTTTTTTTGTTACAGACCCTTGTTTTTCTGAATTCTGCCTTGGAGCATATAGACCGTAAAGAAACTATAAAAATCTCTTTGTGGACGAAAAGTGCTAAGAAAAAAATTGTTGACTCAAGAATTTTTATCTTCAAAGGCATATGATTTCCACACTGGGGACCATCTAATTATGTTTCAAAATTAGTACAATCTCTCCAATATTTGCAGAGAAAATGGGAAAAGCATAGTCACAGAAAGATACTAATGAGAAAATTGAATTTTTGATTTGCATAATATATCATTCAGTATTTGACCAGTCCTGCCAGCATTTTTTTTTTTGCACTTGTGACTCTTGATGTTTTCTTGTTTAACTGATTCACTACCACCACGTATTTTGCGACTGGACACGGGTAGAATGGGATTATTTTAAAATTGGCTGTCATTTTGTAAAAAGCTAATATAGGACTTTTCTATAGGATAAAACCATACAAGTTATATACAGGGATGTCAGTTTTCTGATTTAAAGAGGATTTCCGATTTTTGCCTTTTTTTTTATTACTTTTAAAAGCCAATCATACTCAAAGCACAACTTAGAGAAAACTGTTTATTACTATATAAATTTCCTGCTTTTTTGTCAGAGGTCACTGGCATCCCTGTATATATCAAATTGAAGGGAATTGGATCTAGTTTCTATAAATAAGCACCAAAAAAGAAAAATTGTTCCTTATTTCATTTTGAAAAAGCAGCAAACTGGATAAAAAAATTTGAAGAGTCCAATGGAAAAACAGGCATAGTCACAGAAAGATACTTTTGAGAAAATTCGATTTTTGACTAAGCATGTCATTTAATGTTTAATTAGTCGCGCCGTCTATTAGTTTCGATCATGACAATGGCCAATTCAATCATTTATGGCGATACACAGTGCTATCTTATTAAATCAGGGCCATGCGAATGAAATTTTATGGAAAGTAACTTTTAATAGCTGTAAAAAATGTCGAATGTGACGAACAGAAACTTATGGACATGAAGCATTCACTCACCACATCCTCTCATGTTCACCATTTTGGAAAAAGATCTCTTGTTAAGTTATCGCAATGGATATGTTGAATTGCAAGAAGTAAGAAAAACGCCTTAACGGAATTTGGTATTCGTGAATCACAATGATTGTCAGTTGTGACAATTGGATATTAACTCGGATCGCGTTATATAAAGAGTTTTGACTTGAAGAATCTGGTTTTATAGGTTTTGTTAACTCTTTTGTGACTGCCCGTTTTTTATTTTTTTTCATGAAAATCGTCATAGGGAATTTTTAAAGGGTCCTAATAGGGTCGCGTTTTCATCAAATATAGCCTTATCATATATCATAGTGTTTGAAAATGAATAGAGATCACATATAGACTACTTGCTTTATAAAATTGCTTATATTTTTCCAACCTGACTTTGTTGAATTGTTACTAAAAATAGAAAAAATAACTATGCAACAAGCAAATTGGACAGTCACAAAGAAGGGAAAAAAAAGTGTACCAAGATATGTTCAAATAAAGAATATTTATTCAAACTATGACTATTCTTACATGTCATATGCAAAAATGATGAGGATGCTGC
>BLXT01000089.1:505919-519581 GCA_019648995.1 Plakobranchus ocellatus | reverse complement strand
CATCTTATCTTTTTGATCAATCATAGTTAGCGACAAGATGTAAAAGTAATGTAAACAAAAGATCGTTTCCAATGGATACCAGGAGTGAGGAAGCGCACATCTGTAGGGTTATAAAAAATGGTTAGATCTACGTCCAGAACAGTGATAAATACAAATGTAAAGGCTTTTCTCTGAAATCTGATTTTATGATTCAGCCAAAAAAGCAGAATTAGATCTAGATACACTTTTACATTCACTTTTTCGCTTGTTTGCATCACCGTAGATCTAGGAATCTTACATCTTTACTTAAAGTTTACTCATCCATCGTTTCTAACAGGAGACAAATCCTCGTTTCCCTCATCTGAGCTGTCCTCAGGTTCACAACGAATTTCATATTCATCAGAAGAAAGTTGAAACTTTCATCAGAATCAAAATTTAAAAAATTAAACTCCTTCTTTAGGCTAGAATTTATGTGAATTCGGAGCGCGATACAGCAACGGATAGATCTAGTAGTGTCAAAATGGAGGAGAAAGGGAATCCCGTCCCGGCCTAAAAGCTTTTGTTATGATTCTAATTTTAGATAAACAAAGCTAGAAATTCCGCATTATTTTCGAATAAAAGTATCTGTTGGGGTTTCCTCTTTACAAAAATAGCAAGGTATTTCACTTGTACCAAAAATAGAGCACAATGAGGCGTCTATTTTAAGCTCTTAGATCTATCGTTCGAATTCGAACGAAATCCCATAGGGCCGTCGCGAGAGCATTAAGAGCTTCATTGACTTACATGTTGTAGAGCCTATATAGATAACATTTATCAGTGTGACAAATTTTTAATCCCTTGTAGAAATTCTATTGGTGAAAGAAAAAAAATATCCAGTTTTTCAAAAAAAAATTCTTATCCAGTGTGCATTTTCTCTTGATACCATTTGCTATCAATGTCTGTTTCAGATGTAATATAAAAGTCAATATAACCGATGCCAATCTAGGTGCACTGCACATGGAAGAACTTGATGAAAGTTTCATCCACAGTTTCAAATAATTTGAGGATGGTTTTTTTTTTGGGGTTTTTTTTTCAACTAGTAGTTTCCTCCTTTACCATTAGTGATAAACAAAACTTGAGGGATCGGTTTATTCATTTAAAGACTAGAGCAAGAATTTATTTCTTCTCTTTTTTTAATCTAATTGTAAAGGCAAATAAAGTTGTAAACAGTAATTATGGTTTTCTTTCATCAAGTCTGCAGTCAACTTACTGCCACTGTGCCATACTTTTAAATAAGACTTTTATTTTCCCTTTGGTTTCTGCTTTTTTGTGTAGCTGAGAAGCACATTGTTGGTCTGGTGAGGAAGAAGCACAGCAGCCGACAAGTTGGTAGCTTGACCAACCTTCAAGATGAGGGCCCGTCCAATGCTCATCACCATGAGTCTGCTGAAGAGAGGGACACCAGGTCGCAGGGAAGCGAACCAGCAACCTCTACAAGAACAGGGATAGGTGGTAACAAGAGCAGGGAACATGTGCCAAGTGGTGGCGGAGCAGCCAACTGGGACAAAGAATGAACACAGCTCACTGAGTGTCCATGGTTTTACCATTGAAGGTGCCTCTTCAAATACTTTGCCTTATTTTGTTATGAAGCTCTTTTATTCATGAACAGATACTGATATACTTGACAGAGTTGCTAATGGCAGAATGATTACTTAGAATGCCAAGAACATCCCTGGCCAAACAGGGGCCTGAAAGCCTGAGCTCACCTCGTCGTTATGCACAAAATCCTACTGAACCCTACTGAAAAGATGAAAGATAAAATATGACGTGTCAAATTTTTATGAAGTGACGTATCTTAAGCAGATTCCAGCAATCAGTTTTACTTTTTTTGGATTATCTTAGAAAGCTGTTTGTTTATGACTTATTTTGCTGAAGTTTTACCTTCGTCGTTCATTATCATTAACATTCAAATTTGAATATAAATTTCTTACAAACTTTAAAATAGGTACCCAGTACTGAATTTTTAAATTGCATGTATTTAACGAGTTTTATGCTCTTATGCAAAGAGCTTTAGTTTCTGAAAATTTTGATACCAGTCATATGTTTGCTGTCACATTTGTCAAAGTTATAGCATTTTGAAAATTTAACTTTTAATAATAATTGTGTAATATGATTCTGAGGCCATTTTGAGCAACTGCTAAATTTTTATTACGTGACATTCATAATAATTCATACACACTTACTCACTACTTACCACACAACACGCTCAATTTTTTTCAGGGGAGGGAAAGCATTGGCAATGCCTTTTTAAATGCATCACAAATGAGCAAAAGCCAAATTTTACAAAAAGAAAAATTCAAGGGAGGTTAAAAAAAAAAGCCAAAATGGGTAAATGTAAAAATTCATATAAAATACATTTCTACATCCACATACATGTTACATGAAAATGTCATTTATTTTAGGCTTTATTTGAAATAAGCATGAAAACCAGAAGCTTTCTATCAAACAATGTAAACAAGAGGAGTGTGAATGCAGCATGAAATGAACATGTTCTAAATGCACCACATTTGCAATGATGAGAAATGTACATAATTTTCATAATGTACTGGAAAAATAACAACAGAATTGAATTGCAAAGAAATGTGGACAATATGCAACAGTTACAGCCTGTTATAAATTGAACCAGAGGGACCCTATTAATTACAATCTAAACCATATTAAATATAAAATTATTAGGTAATCCTCCAAGCAATTCTCGCACATAATCACGAACAAGTGAACAATATACTTTATTTTTAAGGGCATACAAGCATCAGAAATTCTTATTTTATAGTATCATCAATATGCCAAAGTCCAATTCAAGGGGTGTGAAACAAAATTCTAAAACAAATGGATTAAAAAATTCTTAAATACATGTTTGCTTGCTTCAGTTTTCATGTATACTGGAATTTTTTTTTTTCAATATCTTGCCTTTCATGATCCTCAGCATAAAAATTGCATTTGCAACATGTTAAACAAAACACCTGTGGGCTCTATAAGTGATTCTTCCACCTTTTTACAATATTTTATTATGAGAAGAACATGAACTTTAATGTCCATAACAATAAATTTATGTATTTTCATTCAGTCTCAAAGTCAAAGCTGCGTTTTAACCATAAAGTCAAATGTACCAAATTTTTGGGGTTTTTTTTTTCTGAATAAGCTTTTGGTAACAAATTTCATTTTTTTTTGCCTCAATAATAAAAGTATTAGATTTTTGGGCAATTTTACGACTTTGGACCAGATCATCCTGTGAAGAATTGCAAGGACCATTCTGAACAATGTTTGCATTGTCTGATATCACAGCTAATTGTTTTTTAAACTTTTTTTCCTGATTTAAGCAACAGCAAACCTTTGCCCTATCTGATTGCTAGCTTTTTCTTCTAACTGTCTGTTGTGTTTCCTATACTTTTCCTTATATCCTCTGGCAATGGCCAGTATCACTTTTTTTATCAGACATGCCTACCGTTCCGAAAATCCGCATTTTTATCACAAACTCTGGAATTTCGCCGATTTGTGATTGTTCATACTCTCAGAAATAAATAGTGCCGGGCACTGAACCATTTTTTGATTAACCGGATAAATGGGTACACCTACTTTTCAAAATCCGGATATATCTGGATAGTGATTCAATTTATGCAAATTAGGGTTACTCCCTTGTGACCTCCTACTACATCCGTTATCAAACTAAAAAGAGCAGGGAAGGATCCAGACTTACGAGGTGTGTCTCTTGATGATTCTCAAATTGTGGGGATCTAGCCTATACGAGGTCTCCTCATATGTACATCTGAATGATTATGCAGTGGTGTGGCTTTGATAAATCAAAGTCGAAATCTCCAAAAGAGCTTTCACCAATGAGGTTATTTAGAGGACAGGGAGCAATTTCTTCTTTCATGCTGTCATTTGCACATTTACTGTCATATTTTCCACCTGAAAGAAAGTAGGATAGCTGTCTCTCAGTCACTTGCCACAAATTCAATCACATGTGATATCAACACCAAGTTACTTTGCTTAGCAAAATTGTGAACATTCCAAGCATTAGATGAAATAGACATAGTATTGTCAAAAGCTGATTTCTTTGCTACATCAAGAAGGAAAGCAGGGTCATGTGTACAAAATTTGAGAAAAGCATCCATTTGTTGCACATACTAAAAAAAATCTGGAATATTTTACACTACTGTTCACCAGTTTCCAATAAGGATGACTGACTTTAAGATAAACTCAAGCAATACAACGTACTTAAGACATGACTTTTTCATCAGCAACGTCCATTGCTACACTTTGGAGTTTGGTATTCTTTCATGAAAAATACAGGATGAGAAAAATGTAAATTTATTTTCTCTCGATGATAAATGATGACAGCAGCTGCCTCAAAAAAGCAATTGAAGCTGTTAGCTTTAAAACTATCAATTTCACTGTCATTGACGCTAAAATCATTGTCAGACGTGAATTGAAAGTCAGTGAGTCTTACTTTCAATCTCACTGTTGCAGTGTCGCTAAAATCATCGTCAGATGTGAATTGAAAGTCAGCGAGTCTTACTATAAATCTCACTGTCGGTGGCGCTTAAATCATCGTCGGACATAAATTTAAAGTCAGTGAGTCTTACTATCAATCTCACTGTTGCAGTGTCGCTTAAATCATCGTCAGAAGTGAAATGAATGTCAGCGAGTCTTACTATCAATCGTATTGTCTGTGTCGCTTAAATCATCGTCAGAAGTGAATTGAAAGTCAGGAAGTCTTTGGATATCATCGTTTAGACTTGTTGCTGTGGTATTGCTCTGTCACAACACACCGAAAACATACCATAGCTTGTGTCTTAATTTTTTTTCAATTCTTTTGGTTCATTTTCTTTTGAAATATTTATGTTTGAATTGGTCTGATCCTTAAAAATCTGCATATTTTCAAAACAGGTCAAGAAATGGTTCAAAACGGAAATTTCAATCGGCTATACAATTTTTATTTACATGTCAAATTGTAAGTACTATACATCAAATCCAAGAGCACGGCTTATGCCATCATAATAAATTGACATAAAAAGCATTGTACAAACAATTTGGTTAATATTAATCAAGCGTAAGAAATGGCTACAGCATCAAAAACGTGAAAATATGCAAGTTTTATAAAAAAAGAAATGCCTGCCATCCTAATTGAAAATTTGCAGATGCTAAAATCATGTTTGATATAAATGATAATATTGTAATGCCATTGAAAGACTCACATTGTCAAAACCAGATGAAGCATAGTTTAAAAATCAAATGCAAAGAGAGTTTTCCAATGCACATTTTAAAGTCAATATCCACATAACGGATTTGAAAATTTCGAATGCATATTTATACAACATAAGGATAACTTATATTTTGTAATGAAAGCAGCAAACATTTTTTTCAGGTTTGTAACACTATGCATTCTCTAACAGGAATGACATTAAGATTTGCTAAAGAGAGAAAGCCTGCCAGAAGAAGACAGAGGGAAAAAAAAATGTGCATCTTTTCTATGTGCACCTTTTTTTTTTGAGGGGTGGGGGATTTGTTTCATAGCTGCTAACAATAACTTATATAATTCATCTTAAGTCCCTATCAGGGTCAATTTTTTTTTATTCAAAACAATCTTTCTGTACCTAACTTGAGCTTTCAAATTTTCAACTTTATTTTTTTCTTCCATAAGTTGATCAAGACTTACTTTTGCGGTTCACAACTTTCCTTGGCTTATGATATCATGAACTATTTTCAAGTGCCTCTCTCTTTCTGTTATTTCTTTTTCTTTTTTTTTCTTTCATTTTACTCTAACCTTTCTTTGATTTTTCTTCTAACCTCTCTCTCATTTTCTCTACAACGTTGCTTTAAGTCTTCTCTATTAATCTCTAGCCATTGTCAAAAGGTGAACGGCTTCTTGTTTCTTTTTTGCTAATCCATTGACCGGTTCTAATGTGCCTCCACATATTCAGAGATGTACATAAATGCAGTGATGCCCTCCTTCTCTTTGACATGTCAAAGTCTAGATCCCCAAACAATCTTTCTCCAATAAGATTTGTTAAGGGGCAAGTCTTAAGCACATCAAGGACGTCTTGAGGAACATCTCCAGAAAAAAATGCTATCATCAAAAAAATCATTTAGCTCACGTTTAAGAACATCTAAGCTCACAGAGCAAATTTAATTGAAAGTATGCTTTAAAAAGTCATTGTTGTTAATAACATTGCACTCAAAGTCCAACTTGGAGTCAGAAAATTCAGAAGAGACAGCTGGTGCAGTTAGGTCAGATAATTCCAAAAAGTTTTTCAGCTTCTTGACAAAGAAATGAAAATCACTATAAGGCACATCACTGTTCATCAACTTCCAATAAGGAGAACTAACCCAGAAGTTAAATTTATCTAATGCTCTTACCATATCCATGATCCTCTCATCCTTTAAATTCATTCAGATGCTTTTTAGTTTTAAATGAGATTGGGAAACAAAATTCTCTAGAAAAGATAAAATATGCGCTTCATGAAAAACAATTGCAGTAGTGTTTTCAAATATACATGTATTATTATAACAATTTGCTCTGTAACTGCAAAATCTTGACTTAACACCTTGCAGTCCCTCAAGGAATTCTAGCAATTCTGAGTATCATCCCGTCCGGGACCAAACACTTCAGCTGATGTTCTAATTATTCTGCTGACTGAACTGTCTGCAGATCTTGCAAACCGTACAAATGCTCTAGTGTCTGCGTCTCTTCCTAGCCTATCACCATCCTCTACCATATCCATATATTGGTGTATAGATCTTCATTCAGAATAATTGAAAAGTAAAAGTCAGTGCATTACATTCTATACAAAATCTCAAGTGCATGCACTCAAATGATACTGATAGGCTTTTCCAATTTTTTTTTTTTTTATTAAAATCATCTATCTTGAGTAATCATGCCAGTATCTCTACTTTGTATAAAAATTTTCATTAAATTGGAAAAAGACAGTGAAAGCAATTAACCTCACTAAATCGCCATGCACAAGAAGTGTAGATCTTCTAATGTGAAAATGAAAGTAGAAGTCCCCTAAACAAAAGAATTATTGGTGATGTATCAGAATCAAACCTAAAAGTTGCAGAAAGAACGCAACCAAGCATTAAAGAAACATACGTAAAATTATTTAAATGACAGCTATTATTACTAAAAAGTTTAACTATAGACTCTTCATGAATGTCAAATTAAAAAAAAAAAAATCTTTCCCAGTATTTAGTTTTCCATAAATGAACAAAAATTTGAACAAAGTCCTGTGTTTCTCAGTAACAGAAAAGTTAAAAAAAAAACCAAAAAACAATGATCACCAGAAGTTTGCACTCTGCATCTGGAATAATTCTTCTATTCATGAAATTCTGGAAAACTGTTGCTCCAAATGTAGGGTAAACAGATTGGATTGTAATTGACAAAGCATTGGCTGCAGCCATCAGTTGCCAAAGACCCATTTAAACTCCAGGTTTACTAATATCCAAACATTCTCTCTCAAATGTTGCTCTAACTCTTTTGATGGATGGATGATCTGAGAAAGCACACAACATAATTGTTTCATCTGAACTAAGATCTAAGTATCCGTCAGAGTTCAGGACCATTTCAATTACAATAAGAGCTCTAATTTCAATATGTCTCTCTTGTGAGCCAAAAATACAAACAGACAGTGATCTCGACATGCCATGGCTGAGGAAGAATATTCATGGCAACACTATCTACTGAGCCACATGCATCAATCAAAGCCATATTTTTTACCTGAGTTGAAGGTAACGGAAAGTTCAAATAGCCTTGACCTTGCTAGATAATGTATGTGAGAGACTAATAAGGATACATTACATAACTTTTATAGCAAACAAATTGGAAAAAATTGAGTTAACTGAAATATCCAAAAGAAGCAATTTCAATAAGCTTTCCAAAACTAATTGGTTTTGCAATTGCTTGGAAAATAGATTTATTAATGTGATTTTTTTTTTTCAACAACCATATGGTGTATCCGAAAATAAAGAAAAATGAATCCCAGTACTGTGTCTCATGTTTTACTTGTGTTATAATAATGGGGTTTTTTTTACTCTGTTAGTATGTTTTGCCTGATAAAAATCCAAATCTCACCTATTGTTCTCGTCACCTTCTCTTATGTTAACTCAATCCTGTTTCGTGCAGAAATTGTGGTTCGCAGCGCTCATGGCAGCCAACCTCACACAGTGGGCACCAGTGTCGAGGGCGTTTTCTCACATTAGGACGAGATCTGTCACTACATATATGTAACAATCCATCTCTTTCTTTCCTGCAGCATTAGCAGATGATAAATATGATCCAGGGCAGCTTGTTGAGGGGGGGGGAGATGTACATGCAGATCAGCTGCTTGGGCATTTGGCTCGCACAGGGCCTCAACAATAGATATTATAAAATCCTGTCTGGACAATTTTTTCATCTGCGCAGAGAGGCTGTACAGAGTGTAAGAGTTTAGAAGACAAATAAATATCCATCAAATTGAAACAAAATTTTTTCCAACATCGTCTTGTGGGTCTTTCTGCCGTGTAATGGCATAATATAATTTTGTCCGACAGGTCAATGCTACCCATGTGTGTAATCAAACACAACAGTAGGTTTTGTGTGTTCCTTGCCTTTGATGGTTTTGGTTTGTATTCCTGCTATATGGGGGCAGTACTTAGCATCAACACACGCCTTCTCTGGCTTTTATTTTTTTACCGAAATGCGGTAGGAAGCATGGGTCCCTTTCTCCAAAAAATGGACTGACCAATCGCTAGTTTCATCTTGGCTAAATCTGGTGGGTAGTCTTTCGAGTTCACCCTGACAGTCCCTGTTAGCTGCATTTTCTCTGTGTGGAGATACATGGCCAGTTTTGGCTTGGTATAAAAATTGTCCATGGATACACGATGGTCTTTCTGCAGTAACCTGGCTTCTTGAAGGAGTGTCTGACAACAGCGAAGGTTTGGCCTTCTTTGTGGCGAGTGTCGAAGTCTTTACGTGCATATAGGGCGACATGTAGAATGTAGCCATTACTGTCACACGATTCAAATTTTTAAATTCCAAATCTTCTGTGCCTTAGGCATATACTGAATGTAAGCGATGCGGTTCTTTATCCTACACTAAAGTTTTGTGAAGGAACATAATACACCTTGGATTTTTGATTGATACATGATAGTATCTAAGTATACTTTTCTAATTTTTATCCATCGATCAAACCCAGGCTGATCCCTCTCTACCTCTGCTTCTTTATTATGTATGTAACATTCTACCTATGAATTCAAACATCATGATTGGCATTGTTGTACCAAAGTAGGGTTGGTGTTGAGACTTGCGGATAGTCCAGAAATCTTTTAGTCTGTTTTTTTTTTGTATTCAGACCCATGTTTATGGCAAGTCTACCAAGGTTCTTTTTAGCAGGTCTATTGAAATCCCATTTACTGGCCATTTCTTATATATATCTTGAATTTTTGTGGTCTTTCATCCATGCCATAATCTCATCAGAGTGGAGAAAGTCCGATGCATATTTGTTTATTTGTCTGACAATGTAATTCATCAAGGTCTCTGTAAAAAGCAGCGGAAAAAATTCTATTGGTTTGTTTAAAGCTGGACTAATGTTATAGATGCTATGTGGGTTTCTCACAGTAAAATTCTCTCTTTTCACTTTGCTGTAGCTACATAATTGTTTCAAACAAATAGAACAAATTTACACCAGTGGAAAAACAACATTATGCTCTTTTTATTGATATGCAGTGCTTTAATTTTCATGCAATAGAAATTTAATTGCAGCTGAGGGAAGGTCGTCAATTTTGAGGGTTACCGTGCGCAGTAGGCCGTTCACCGTCAGTATTGGGTACCTATTTAAAAGCTGGACTTTTTATATATATTTTCCTGTTCTTCATTATTCCATGATGAATGTTATTTAATTCTATTTTCACAAGGTGCATCTTTCATCAATTAAAGTGAATTCATATTTTATAATGCTATTTTTGTTCACATATCTTTTGTGTATTACTAGCGTGATGTTTCCATATTTTCATATTAAAGACCTATTTAGAAGTTGGTAATTATGAATATTACCTGAACTACCGGTATGCAATATTTTGTGATGGCAAATCTTTCACTTTAAAATGGATTTTCTCAAAACTATTCCCAATGGAGATTGAACTTTGCCATTCTATGGGTGCGAATTGTCAATAGCATGGCTGAGATTGTGAGAAATTAACAAAATCTAACAAGGAAAATAAATGAAATGAAAACAAGATTTTCTTACTTCAGGAATTTTATTAAAATAACGAATGTAACAAATACTAAACATGTTATTTGTTAGTGCTGAACATTGTAGATTGTAACAGTTTTTTAAACATCTCATTTGCAATAAAATGAAGACAACATCTATTTGTTTTACACACACATTCACACATTTTTTGCAAGAGTTCCTCACACTCCTAGATTTGTGCTTTTTTGTTTTTTTTTTCGAAGTGACCATTTTCCTGAACTCTGGGAAAACAGGTTCAGTCATTGTTTTCCCAAACACAAGATCTAACTTTATCAGCTGAGTATGACTCGTGAGTACAAGTATGCCGGTGTTACTGAACTCTCTCTTTCTATATTTTTCTTTATAAAATAAAGCATTTGGGAAAATAACTTCGGACTTAATTTATCCAAGCCTTCAGGAAAATAACGTCAGCCTTTTTTTTTTCAATCAGTCTCCAGAATTATTGCTCAAATCATTACAGAAAACTCTTGAGCAGCTCCTCGCGTTCATCTTGTAAAAACCTCCGAATGATAACATCATTTGACTCGGGAATATGACCCACTTGTTTCTCCAGAGCAGCCTTGAAATCTTCTTTCACTCCCTTGTTGACACCTCTTGTCACTGTGCGCTGTCTGTGATGGGAGAGTGAGATAGAGGGGGCTGTTATGCAGTTTCACTAGTCTGACAAAATGAGCACTGTCAGAATGATGTTTTTTTTTTACAAATGTAATACTATAGTAGTATTGATGATGATACAGGATAGCTTAATTACAATGGGACCTTATGGGGGGAGAGGGTTAGAAGCCCTGTTGTAACTAGTATTATTTTCTTTGCCAGTAAGCAAGTTCCAATGTAGGTTCCGTAAACTATACCTGTGCCCATCCCACCCTCTACTCCATCCCCTTCTCCCTGTTACACACCCTGTACTTTAGGTGGCCTACTTTAGCATTTATGGGTTGGGTGAATGGCCTCATCAGCCAATTGTGAGATCAAGGATACTGCTAAACAATGCACTCTCTCCTTTCTCCCTAGCCTACTCGCAAACTCTAAACCTAATTTAGTTGCATTTCAGAACGATTCTACTGTGTAGGTCTTACCATTAAATTGCTAACATTTTACAAAAAGCTGGGGGCAGTGGGGTGAACAGCTTGATATGGGGATGACTTTTTTTTCTTTAATTCCACCACAAGGTCCCGTTGTGAGTTTAATGTACAGGCGTACCATTGTAGACAAAAATTATTACAAGAAATATATATAAGGAAAAATAACGGGCTTGTAAAGGTGTTCCGTTCTGCTGCATGCAATATTCCACTGTAAAAAAAGCGCTGTTGTAGCTAAATTCTACTATTGAATAATAAAAATAACTATCTCTCAACATCAATCTTTATCTCCCTCACAAACATCCTATTTGAGATTAAAAATAAAATAGGAATGAAAAGTGTTGCTTTCCAATACTGGCAGAAAAGAAATTGAGCCAACATAGGGTCTAAAGATTACCTACCATAATTTTTAGCTCTGTGACTCTATAATTAGTGCAACTGCAAGGGTTAAATGATTTTTTTCAGAAAACAAAACTAAACAACAATAAATGACCAGTGAGGCGAAAACAGTCCATGGCTAAGTGATGTAGAAGCAGCCCACTGTAAGTGTAAGCAGATATAGTAGAACCATAAGTTAAAAAAAACCAACCCAAAAATACCTTAAAATGAGTTAGAAAAAGAATTCTGTTTAGACAATAAAAGTTATCAAAAACCTACTGTGCCAAAGCTTTGGTACTGATCGGCATGATGTCCAGGTTGACTTTGCCTCCCTCAGGTGTGTCCAAGAAAGCAAACTCTTCAAGTATGTCCACCTCTACATCAAATAGGTCAAGAATAATATGCGGGGCAATGATTTTCCATTACATTTTGTCTCCACACAAGTTTCTCTTTTTTTTTCTTTAAGTAAATTTTCAGGTTTTTTTTCCCTTCTTTTTTCCTTCCTCCAAAACTAGAGTGTAAAATCCGAGCTCAGGATCAAGACTGCCCTATCCATTTTTCACCATAGCAAACCTCACAACACTTCAGACTGGGCTTGAGACATTTTATGAAACAGTAAACACCATGAAAATATGAAAGATTGTTCCTGATTGCAAAGAACATTTTTTTTTTTCAAACTAATTGTTGTTTCCATTTAAGCTAAATAGTTGAACTTGGTTACATTGCACTAAGTACACTTACATCAAGATCCTGTGCTACAGTTAGGTCATCAAAAGTACCCTGTGTTTTGTAGCTCTACATTTTGCTTGACAAGAAACATTATGATTCATCATATTACATCTGTTTGTACATACTGCAGGCGATGTATGTCATTTAAATCTTTTCAAATAATCAAAAGCCTTTGATAAATATTGTGTGCGAGAAAGTGAATTCTACCAGTGAACTGGCAGCCATTGAAGAGAAAAAACACACATATTCAGAAAAAACAAAAAGTACCGGATCATAAATAGATGAAGAAAATCTCCAAATAAAAAGGATACGATGGACATAATAAAAAAAGGAATTGTATGTGAAGGTGCCTTGCTTCTGAATGGTGGAAATGATTTCATTGAAGAGAGCTTCCTGTTTCGGCCAGTCACATTGTGTAAGGATGATCATGTGAGCCAAGATGGCATCTGTCAACTGATATGTCGACATTTTTGCCTGAAAAAAAACAAATAATCCAGAAATAGGAAAAAAAAAGTATCCATGCATTGAGATGTATGTATAGCAAACAGCAAATTGAATGTATTAAGTGTATACTATAAAGTTAAGTTGTCCAGTCACAAGAAATCGCAGACATCTCCCTTAGAATCTTCCCAATATTGAGCAGTTTACATACAACAGCTCAATGTCGTTTGGCCATGAAGGAAGACTGAGAAAACAAGCCTGCTTTACACAACTAGTCTATCTAGTGCGGTAAACAAATGGTATTGCCTGTTAGAATTTGATAGTTTTACCACTTTCTTTATCCTGCACTTTTCAGTATTGACGCAAATAAATAGCGAAATCCTCATTGTCAGTGGTATTCTGCAATAAATTGTAACAGTTGACCAGATTTATCTTACCACTGCTTTTCCAAAGACCCAGAGTTGTAAGAGTCCTTTTATTCTTCTTTTACAAATATACTGAATACTTCAAGGTTTAGTGGCTAGAATAAAAAAAAAATTCCCAGACCAAGTGCGCACTTGTCATAGATGGCTCTGCGAAAAAACACGTTCTGAAGGCCCTGGACCCTATACATCACCAGGGCCTTCGTATTGCCCTCAGGGCCTTCAGAACGTCACCTATTAAAAGCTTGTACGCCGAGGCTGGGGAGCCCTCTCTCAAGCATCGGCGTATGAAGCTGGCTTTTAACTATGTTTTAAAATTAAAATCATTGCCCCGTAATCTGTGCCATGAAGTTGTATTTGAAGCTC
>BLXT01000089.1:480750-497988 GCA_019648995.1 Plakobranchus ocellatus | reverse complement strand
TCACCATTTATCAAGCCTTAAAGACCTGTAGGCTTAGGGCCTGGATGATGAATTTTTTTAAAGGTGCACTACAGTGTATAAAACTCAAAATGAAGCTCACACAATAAAAGGTTAGATGAAAAAAGAAAACCTATGTGAGACAGGTATATAGAATCTCAGTAAGGCTTAAAATTATGACCCATTGTATATAAAATAAAAAGAAAACATTGAGTTTTCCTTAGCTTTATTTGAAATGTCTGAGATCTAGGGAAGTCATGTCAGCCTACAATGTATTCAAGTCTGTGTAGGCTTAGGTCTAAACTAAAGCCTAAATTAAGATCTCTAAGACCATTATCAAATTTCGATTATACATCAAGAAACAAAAGTAAGCGTTTCGTGAAATTAAAAATAGTCCTGGATCTTGATATTACCTAGATTGCGAGAGAGAGAGAGATAGAGAGATAGAAATAAAAAGAGAAAGAGTGAGAATTACTGAGGGACACTCATAGTTTTAAAAGAGAAACAGAGAGAGAGAGAGAGAGAGAGAGAGAGAGAAATAAAAAGAGAAAGAGAGCCAATTACAGAGTGATAAAAGGAGAAACAGAGAGAAAGAGGGAGAGAGAGAAAGAGAGAGAGAGAGAGAGAGAGAGAGAGAGAGAGAGAGAGAGAGAGAGAGACATCAGAACATTGCCTAAGGAAAAAAAATCCACATCGACGCTAACAACTAGAGAAGAGGAAAATAACATTTTTAAAACAGTAATTTAAGATGAGACTGAGACAGAGAGAGAGAGATTTAGATTGGATGATAAGGTGTCTAGACTTCAGTGCATTAGATCATAGTTATCACTCGGTGTGCAGATCTAACTAATAGGATTTTTCCAAGTAGATCTAGGACAAAACATCTTGGCTATCATAAGAATTAAGATACATGTATTATGAAAAATGCAGTATTAAGTAAGTTTTTTGTAAATGGTGTTTGTATGTACATCATCATTCATGTAGTGTTAAAACTAGACATAGCCAGCATCTCAAATTACTTTGACATGGGGCTGACTTGAAGGTCGGGCTGCAACTCCCAAAAAACAACCTATGATTTCTTTGATCTATTGCCGACATGGTAGGCTAGTAATATCACTCTAGGCTTACTAGTTAGTACTACATTGTGAAGAATGTTGACTTTAAAATGATTATTATTATAGCTTACTTGTTTGTCTATCAGTGCAAAATGCAAGCGTTGCATGCTTCTGAGCTCTTTTTGATTAATTAATAATTAATTTGGGGGGGGAGCAAAATATTTTTTTTCACCAGTCAAGATGCAAATAAATATATGATTAATGGCGCAGCCTTAACTCTTGGTTACCTTACTACCAGCACCAAAGGTCTATTGAGTTACAGAACTCTTCCCCCCCCCTCCAAGAAAAAAAAATTTTAGGATAAACCTAGATGCTTTATTTAATCCAGGGACATTTTGCAAGCCTGGTATAAGATCAGAAAAACTACACCGGTCTACTTCGCGGACAGTTTAACTCACCGGGCCCTGGTCATTTCAAGGCTCGCCGGTTCTTGAAAACTGGCCATTTCAGACAGTTTTTAAAAAATTCTAGTGCTTTACTAAATTGCAGTAAAAACTTTATTTTCAATGTGCATGTTTTAGTATTTCAGAGCTCTACAAATGTGTTGATTTTATTTCTTTTAATGTTGTGGTTGATTTTTTACGATTTTTTAAAAATACCCTGCATTTCCCATTTTCGGAAAGCGTTTCCACGCAGTAGAGACCCATAAGGAGTAGATCTACAAAATCTATAATCTGAGAAATATATTACATTTGGAATTAAATTTTGTCACCAAAAATGAAAAAATCATTTTATTGAAACTGCTTCTTTAGTCTAAATCTAAATCTATCTCACCCTGAATCATGAAATCTTTAATTTGACCGTTCACCTTTATGGGTCATTGGCCTGTGAGCAGAGTAGATCTAGAATTTTACAGAAACCCGACATGACGATTTATTGTCTTATTATCGTAACTAGACCTAGATTTTTCACTCGAAATTCAAATTAATGTACATCCTAGAAAGAAATTTCAACCTCTGTCACTTCTTAGAATCTCTAGATCTAAATCTAGTCTAGATTCTAAATCTAGATCTAGATTCTAGAGTTCGAGATCGGATGGGCACTTAGGTTTGGGGACAAGAATTTTCGTTGAACAAAACCAACATTCTCGAAACGATTAGAAATGGAAATAATTTTCATTTTCATCATCTGATTCCAACTCATATGGCTCAACACCACTCTCTTCAGCAAACTCAAAAGTATCAAACACAATGAGCTATGATTCCGCTATTGTTTGGGTTGGAAACGAGTTCAGAATGACAGATCGACCGGTTCGGAGGTATCCGTGTTCAATCTGTTACTTTGAATACTAAAAATAGGAGAAACGCGGCAAATCGGGTATCACCGTAAAGCTCGGAAATTCACGAAAACAACCGAGAAAACCAGAAGTTTCTATGACGTTGTTAACGTACTTAAAAAAATTCGCAAAGCCATGCCGAACATACTCGACATCAGGGCCCGGGTGCTACAAATAGCATGTCGACACCGTTCGACACCAGGGCCCGATGAGTTAAAAAACCATGGACAACTTTCCATCGATACTGCCTTTTTTGTATCATGTAGATCATAAATGGAAAGAAAATCACACAAAATGAAACCAAAGCACAAGCGCTTAGTCAAACCGCTTACGTGTACAATTTTCTCCATTGATGGAATGAATTACACCTAAAGCATCATGTTGGCATGTCTGCATGTAGCACCGTGACATATATCAATAACACATAAATTACTCGGTCTCTTTACACAGAATGTTGAATAAACGTTATGGACCACAAATTGGATACTTGGGTTATATCTATAGTAATTTAAAAATGTTCAATGCTATTCAAATAGGTAAAGAGTACACGCGGTTGTTATTGGATGAATCGAAAGGATAAAATGAGATAATTTTTTTCCTTTCCATCTTACATCGGAAAAAATGTTTGGGATTTTAGCGGGACAGCCCAAAAAACGGAATTTAAAGGCTTTCATTGGAATTTTTCCCAGTGAAAACGGAAAGTTGGCAGGTCCGTAAGCAGTAGCACCTGATAGATGTTCATGTCAGCCTGAAAGTAGGTCATCATCGTGTGAGTTTCTTTCCTCCATTTCTGGCACAGCTGGTAGAATTCTGTCCAGAGAAAAATCTCAAAAGTTTATACAAACATGGAGGTGAAAATAAATACACAAGTATATAAGAACAGAGATACAGAAGATGGACTTCTTCATAAGCCAGTAGAGTAGGCCCTACCAGAGAATTGTTTAAATAATTGCAGTTGAGAAAATCTACCTATAAAGTCCTAGAAGGTAGCCATTCTTAAGCATTTTGATAAAACACCAAAATCCTTGATTAACTTACAGTTTGAATTCTGGTATCTTAGATGAGCATTAAAAAATTTTTGAATCTTTACCAAGACTTGTCTCATGTTTTGATACATATGACTGCATGTTGCCACAAATCAAAGCCAATAAAAATAAACACAGTCAGGTACAGTATCTGTCTTCGCGTTGTGGCACAACAAATTCAGACATGTTGAGGCAAGAATAATTATAAAAACACAATCAGGTACAGCTACCATATTTATATTGTGAAACAAATTTTTTTCATAACTTTAAGACAATGTATTTCCTAATTTGCTACAATTTTTCCTATAAACATGTGAGGCAACCTAGGTAAGTCAGGCCCAGGTCACATTTTGGACAAAATGGGTTATGAGTATCTTGTATAAAACATACTTGACACTGTTATGGAGGAAAACCCTTGTCTCTAATATCTCCACTAATTGGGTTAAAACAAAAGATTTTATATATTGTTATTCGCTTTTAGAGGCAATAAAAAAACTTTCAAGAAAGGCTCCGGTGAAAAGGTAACCGGAGCAACTTGTGCCAGATTTACTTTGGCTGCCCAACATATGGTGTCCTATTTATGGTTCATTAAATCCATACAACAGTGGCTGCTTTTTTTCACAAGAACACATCACTTTGTGGTGACAATGCACATACTCAAACAAGATAGAGAATTACCATATTTGAGCTCTTCTGTAGAATTGAGCAATTCAAAACATTTCACAGCCATCTCAAAAGACTGAAGAATTTTGTCTGCAGCTCCAATGGTGAGAGAAGGCTCAATCACAGGAGCCGCCTTGTCAAGTTTGCCTTTCTTTGCTCTAGGCCTAGAAATGGTGGGACACATTGAAAATTTAAATATTTAGAAATTACTGCAATGAAAATGATCATGTATGAAAAAAAAGAAAATAAATAAGAAAAAAAATCAGAACAGATGCATAGTGAATTAAATTGTCAACAAAAGCAAAGAAATTAAGTTTAGCAAATCACATGCAAGTAATTTGGGAGGGGAAAATATTTTCTGACTTAAAAAAAAATTACTTTTTCTTTCTTTTAATGAATCATTTCTGAAACATTTAAAAATCTCTTGTATTATTTATCAACATAATTTTCTCTTTGATGTTCTGTAGTTATGGTTTTAGATAATCATTGTTTGTGTGCTTTATTATAAAGCATAAAGGTACTATAAATCTTTGTACAGCCTAATTTCTTTTTTTTTGTTGTTTTTATTGTTCTCAAGTCATTGCTGTCGATGCTGCCATTTTAACTTACGATCAACAATTTGTTTTGTCTTCATTTCTCTGAACCTTTTTTTTTTTAATTGCACATACTTTATGTCCCATAACACATTTATTTTTCTCACCATATCTTCATCACTCATTTCAAAATTCTCTACAATTAAAAGTGATCAAACTGATGGGTAAGTTGTTAAGAAAAGCTCTTGACCATTGATTTTATCCACTTGTTTGTTTATGTCATACAGCCCATACAATATTGCATGATTTCGGGCTTTTTTTTTTTACCCTCAATGGGCTGGATGTTGGTGGCACTCTTGGAACTTGTGATACTGATAGGCCTGTAATTGCAAATTTCTAGAGTAGCATTGCTAGGTTAGTCTCTGGCTATTATTGACTCCATGATTATTCCTTATATCCCCTTCAAAAGACAAAGATTAGAATTAGAAACCAGAGAAGCCAAAGCCTTCAGGGCTAACAAACCTGAGCTTGCCTTGGAGCAAAAAAACAAGCTGAACAACAGAATCAAACCAAAAACAGCAAGTTTTCCTGTGCTTGGATGTTTAAGTGCTCAAAAAAAAAACAGCTTTACAAAAATTTCTAAAGAGGTAAATTTTATATTACACGAGTATTTCTCAAAATTGTTAATTGGAAATTTTGATCAATAGGTCATTATCTTCAAAAAGCCAGTTCAATTTTCTTAGTTTGACTTCTCAGATCTCAAGGCCTATGGTCAGTAAGATGATCAGCCTTGGTACAAGGCATTGTCTGGTGATTAGTGATTGCTTTACATGGCGATATCACTTTTCCATGTAGGAATACAAGGGAAATTAGGAAAGTAACAGGAAAAATTAAATTTCTCAAAAAGTATTTAATTGACAAGCATGAAACTTACACATGGGACAGATAAATCTATTTGCTACTTTTCTATGTAGTCCCCGTGTAGAGCTATGCATTTTTGCTACCGTGGGAGAAGTGAGTATATACCCTGTGTGAAAAAGTTTATGTTAAGCTTTGAAAACCAATCACGAACTTCACCAATGAGTTCATCTTCATCCTCAAACTTTTTGCCTCCCAGGTGGAGATTTAGGGGCCCAAATAGATGAAAGCCTGAGAGCGCAAGGTCTGGACTGTGGGCTCGATGGGGCATAATGTCCCACCTGTAACGTTCAAGCCATTCTTTGTGCGTTTTGCCATGTGGGGGGTTGCATTGTCGTGTTGAAGGACAACTATGCTACGCAAGATTCCATGTCTTTTGCGTTGAACAGCATGTCTCAGCCGGTCAAGTGTTTCACAATATCAATCAGCATTGACACTCTCTCCTTTTGGCAGAATATCTAAAAGGATCATTCCACGTGAGTCCCAAAACACAGTGGCCATCACCTTTGTTGCCGATTGCTGGACTTTGAACCTGTTTGTGACAGGAGAGGACGGGTGCTTCCATGTCATTGAGGCGTGTTTTGTCTCCGGAATGCTCAGGTGTAACCCAAGTTTCATCTCCAGTGATGAGGTGTTCAAGAAGCTTGTTCCTGGCACGATGGTCCCCACCAGACCCCACATCAAGGGTTTCATCACCTTCTTGTTGACACCGGTGCAGCAGGATTTGGGAGATTTCGACTCTCTGGCGCTTATGCTCATCTGACAACATTTTGGGGACCGATCTGGCAGAAACTTTGCGATAGCCAAGTTTATCATGGACAATTTCATAAACATTCGTTTTGGGAATGTCAAGTTTCAGAGAAATTTCCTTCAGTTTCACTCTTCTGTCGACTTTGATGAGCTCATCAACTCGAGCTGTGTTCCAGTCATTGTTTGCTGTGTTTGGGCATCCAGACCTTGGTTCATCTTGCAAACTTGTTCGGCCGTCTTTGAACCAAGAACACCACTGATAGACTTGGGTCATTGACATTGCATGTTCACGGTAGTTTTCCACCATTTCTCTGTATATTACACAACATTTTGTTCCCTTTGCAAACAGAAAACCAACAACAGCTCTTATTTCCAGCTTTGACCACACTGCGATGGGGGGCGCCATTTTCAAATCAGTGTTGTTTAGCAGTGCATTTACTGATGGTGGTGAAATTTGCGCACCAAGTGTACAATGAATTTTCCTTCAAAATGCTGTTTACCGCTGTTTAAAGTATTGACTAGTTATGATCATTTTCCGGTTACTTTCCGAACTTCCCTCATATTAGCTTTTTTAATCAATGCTGGATAGACAGAATGGTAACTTGCAGCGTAAATCCTATCATTGGATTAAGCCTGAATTGCTGAAGCATCTAGTGTGGGCACTAATGGTGTACAACCATTTCTTAAGCACACTTACGGCGATAGTTTTTCCATATGGGGGCCTGAGAGAGCTTCCACCAAGACAACTGGAATCTGGTGGCCTGAGGTTTTTGGGAAAACAAAAATAAGTACAGGCATAAACATATACATTCATAGGATAAATATTTAAGCTCTGAGAAGATAAAAAGTTTGATATTTATGTGACCGAATAGCTTAGTTAAAGGGAATACTTGTGACCAATCTCTAAAAAAAGGACAAAAGTTTATGGCAACATTAAACAAGAAAAAGCATGCTGTCTTTCTAAACTTCCAATCAAAGAAGGCACAAACAGCTTATAGCCAGATGATTGCTCTAAACAAGGTCAAACACTGATAGTCCTTGATTTAGGTAACTTCTACCAAATTAAATAAAGATGACAATCTAGAGAGACTCTGGCTCTATTAAACACTGACAGTCCCTGACCTAAGTGACTTGTACCAAACTAGATAAAGATGGCAATCTAGAGAGACTCTGGATCTATCTCTTACCAGGGGCATCAGTGTGAACGTGGCTCACGTAGTGGACCATGGAGTAAACAAACAAAACCATCCCAGTGTGCAGGATTTGCTTCTTGTTGGTTTCCCCAGAATTTGATGCCTTGGCTCGCATGAGCTGATGCTGCAGCGATGCTATTTGATACTCTCTGTTATGTTAGAGAAACAAAAAGAATAAACAACACAGAGAAAAAAAATGTAAATGTGAATAAGCGGCAGACACATCATTTTTCTGTCGGCTTAAAGATGAATATTTACAAAATATTTTATTTGTTTTTTTTTACAAAGTATTCAATTCTACCTAAAATTTTATTAAAAAATGAAAACATAGAGTTGTATGGAATTTTTTTTTTTTTTTTTCAATAGAATCTGTTCTGTCACAATGTCAAATTTGAAGCTTTCCAATCTCTTCTAGCTTTTACAATATTTTTCTGACTTCATTTTGTAGTCATAAACACCAGAAAAGACAATAGCAAAACTTCATCTGTAAACAGTAAATTAATAACAAAACATTCCTACAGAAAACTTAACCACTAGACTGCTAAGTAAAAACAGGCACAGGAAAAGAGGAGACGCTATGTCTAGACAAGAACGTGTATTTTCATCTCATGAATGACTTTCAGATGCTGTGTCTATGTGATTGTGTATGTGAATCCGAACCTCAACTGCAGGGCCAAATAAGCAAAAAACTGATCAAATGCATCTTATAGCAGACAAGTGGTTAAATGTTAAAGAAAAAGAAAGAGCTTTTCACATAATTTGTTGATAGATTAGCTCTGAAGTTAAAATCTCATTGAATTACTTTGTTTCTCTTCGCTCCCCTACCTTCCCCGATAGCCTCCCATTATCAAACTCCACAGCTCCTACAGAGACTTTGAAAGTTTTGAATTTTTGAGGCATACCCACAGTTTCAATCCAGACAATGGCAATTTTCTTCTTTTCTGAATTACTTTTTTAGATCCCTTGTTTGTCATTTATCCTCATGAACAGGACATTTGATACTCCATGCTTAGTTTAGGTCCCTATGCATACACTGTTCAAATGAAATGGACTGTGCTAAATCTTACTTAGGCCTGGACACGATGTTTTGCTCCATGTCCCAATTCAGCCTGTGTCCAGTGAGCAGTAGCAATCTGAGCAAGTTACCCCAAGGGTCAGGCACTTGCATCTCTATGTCTGGTAGAACAGCTTGACCACGAGACTTGGCTGGGCTGGGCCTACTTCCATCTGATAATTTATAAATTTAAAGGCACATTACAAATCTGATCAGTATACAAAAAATGGGTTATAATAGATTGACTACACTGTCTCTTTAAATATCAACAAAACTATACTTAAACAAAAAAAAAAAAAGAAAAAAAGAACATCAAACAAACCAGCTGCATCAGTGTTGGAGGATGTTTCCCCTGAGCTGCTTGTGCTAGCGTTGGGCTGGGAGATGTAGCTCACGTAGAACTCAATGGCTCGCTGTAGCCACAGATACAGCTGAAACATGTTCACCTCCAAATGACCACCCTTCTCCAGCACCAGGGGCATCACATCACACACTGAAATGGCACAATAGTGTAATATTTTGAAAGTTTTTCTGAATAGAGACAAAGAGAAAAAAAAGCCAGCAAAAAGGCTGGTTAGAATGAGCTGCAAATCACAAACAGCCCTTGCCCCCCCCCAGATATATTATTTCAACAAAAAAAAAAAAAAATCTTATCAAAATGAAGCAACTAAAAGAATCTGGATTGAACCTGTCTAAATATAACCAAAACTTAACAGTTTTGCAGGAGCTGTAAAAATTTCCCACAAGTTTACGATAAATTTCCCTCATAATGTTTGACAAAAGCTGTTTGGCACTATGAAATAGCAATGAGAGGAGCTCTTTGCAATGAAATAAATCCTACAGGCTGCTTTTTCTTCCAAAACATCAATCAATTTATGATGGCACTGCATTTGAGATAATTTTAAAGAAAAAAGAATGCAAATTGTTAATATCTCAAAAACAATGTTGTGAGTGTTAACAAAAAAAATGGGAGGAGCGGTACAAAAGCGTACATCCTCGATACACCAACCTACATCTCTGGTAGCCACTGTTAAGTTTATATGTTCTTCAACATACTGTAGCAAAAAGTAAATAACATTATTTACAATCTCATTTTGTCAGGATTGGCGTGCAGTAAAAACAAAAGATATTCACCAAAACAAAATGAGAATTATAATCAGTATAAATTGATACAGTGGCCTGTCACAACTGAAAGGGTGAATAAGAGAACTATTGCAAAAGCACAATTTGAAAGGAATTTGTGAAGCAGGTCCCACCAAATGAGCCAAGCTGCCGATCTACATGACTGACTGCAAATGAGAACTTTACACTGGAAGGGAAGAGACAAGTCATTCTTTTATATACAGAACTTTCTCTAGAATTTCAGTATTCAAAGGGATCATAATGAAAAGGAAATGACCTAGTGCTGAAGTAAAAAAGACACAAATGTCACCTGAACATTGCAAGAAAATACAGGGTGGTAAAGGATAACAAACAGGTACTCTTTATCTCAAAAAGGTCACACCAACGGAGCCTCCGTTGATAAGGCGGGTCAAATCTGGTCACAGCGGCGGTGCATTTGTTGGTTCCTGGCTCAACAACCTGTCACAGCAACGGACGCTCCGTTGCTCCACTAATCTTGATTTTAAGCGACATATTCAAATCCAATCCGTCTTTTGTCCACCTGAACCAAGTTTTACTGCAATGTTTATCATTATCACTTCTGTTTTCGTAGTTTTCTTCCTTACTTTGCATTGAAATTCTACGCAAAGCGTGAGTTGTTTGTTCTTGTAGATCTAGAGATTGAGATTCATTCCTTCTCTCAGTTCACTAACTTTGACTTAGGTTTATTTTAAAAAAATTAAATCTTGTTTGAATATTGATAAAACCCTAAATTATAATCATTGTAAAACTTGTTATGGCAATTTTTCGAGAGATAAGTTTATTATTAGGCTGCCTAAACGGTTCCGAATCGTCGAAGTGATCGATCAGTTATCCACAAACTGTAAACAATTGTAAATAGTAAGCCTACGGTTTTTTATTCACATTTTCATAAATATTGTGTGTTTTTTAGCTTCAATAGTGCAATCTTTGAAAAATCACAAAAAATACAATTTTGAACATAGAGACAAGAAAAAGGTGATGATTTATTCAGAATTAGATATATTTTTACTTGATGATCATTCTGACTCAGCTGAGGCTTTTCTTGTCTATGTTTTGATCACGGTAAGAGTAAAATTTCACCGATTAAAAAATAAAAAAAATTTACCATGCAATTTCAATAGATGAGATTACAAAAGAAACAACGCAACTGCCATCAAAGTACACATATTCAAAAGATAATTTTATTTCCTTTCTATTGTTACCTGTCCCAACTCTTGTGTTTGCAAAACAGCCAAAGTTAGAACATTTTTAGTGACCCCCCCCACCCGCAACTTTCAGGCAGCCTATTTTTTTAGTGTGTCCAAAAGTGGAAACCTGCTACATCTGGAGGTGGAAATAGCCCACGTCCTGAATGAGTTAATAAAGCTCACTGCAAAACTAAGTGAGAACCAACCTAGCAGTTTCCTGTAGCAGTTGACTGGGTTGTTGACCACTCCTGAGTTGATTTCTTCTTGTACGAGCGTCTCCATCAGCTTTATCTAGTACAATATAGAAATGGAACCTTCATCACTCTATGATAAACTTACTTATAACCTAGCAAAAACAGGCAAAACTTTTCACATTAACAAGAACTTTCTTTCTGCTTCTCTTTAGTTCCACCTCCATTATATGCTTTTGGTCATTTGCATACCACCTTATAATGTTTTTCTTATGCCTATTTCAATTTTGATAAACATTATTGCTGTATAATCTGTATCATTCTTCACCAAGGATTGACAAAAATTTAAACATATTATCATTTAATATTGTTTCAACAGTTACTATTATCATTGTTTTACTGCTTATCTTTTGTGCAAGTGGAGCTTAGCTTAGGCTAAGGGACAACAGATTGTTTTGATAGTTTTGTGGAGCTATGCATTCCTATTTCAAGACTCTCTACATCTTTAATCAACTAAAATGCTACAATTTTTTTCACTATGAACTTAACCTACTACTTATTCTCAAATTCTACCTGCTCTCTTCTTATCATATTACCATAAATGCGTGCTATCTTTCTATTTGCTACACAAGCTCTCTAAAGTAGCTTTAAAAACCTACTGATTTGGCTTGGCGAGATATTGAAGAGCTCAAACATTACTCTAAGTCTAATTCATCAAATAACAACAAAAATCATAGAAAAATATATCAAAGAATTGTTCTCATATTTCACCCCATGCTCCGGAACCAGATTAGGGAACTTTCTCATGACAACAAGTAAGAGCTGGCATCGCTCCAGGACGTCGGGGATTTTCTTTGACACCTGGGTCAGCATGCTACACTGTGTGCTAGTTGGTATGGCTGCAAACAAATCTGGAACAGAGCCACGCAAAGAGAGATTTTAAATTATTGCTTTGCCCCATGGATGATTCTTGTGAAACAAAAGATAGCTGAAAAGTAAATCTCAAAATTATACAAAGTGCAGAGGCTTTTGGAGTCTGTATAAATGAAACCTAGCTGAATATGCAGCTATTGAGCTGACACAGAAATTGAAATGATAATGCCCATGTATTAAATATTGTACTTCCAAGAGGAATTACTTATCACTCTTATAGCTGCTTTTAGCAGCTACAGTCTACATCCAAATAAATGTTTTTGAAATCTCTTCTTCTACTTTCAATTAAAAAAAATTTTTTATTTAAAACGAATTTTAAATTTGTCAATTTTCTAATCATTAAAGTTTGGTTGTCTTCACAAAATCATTAAAAATTGAATCATCTATAACAAAATTTTTATTATGATATTTTAATTTTAATTAT
This sequence comes from Plakobranchus ocellatus, assembly GCA_019648995.1. Lineage (NCBI taxonomy): Eukaryota > Metazoa > Mollusca > Gastropoda > Plakobranchidae > Plakobranchus > Plakobranchus ocellatus. The sequence goes on along the minus strand of BLXT01000089.1, from coordinate 485,586 downwards.
ATTAAGCTCTTAAATTATGCAAGAAAAAAAAAAATACCCTTCCCCTATCCACAAAGGCTCAGAAGTAGTTTTTGTTCCAGACTTATCATTTAAGATAACAATGCCTGGTTGTGCAAACTTAGGTATCTCTGGTATAAGCAAAATGTAACATTGAAAAAAAAAACTTTTGCATTATGAAAGTTATTTAATCATACGATTATCTAAACAAATCTACCAAACACTGAAACAGAAACTGGGAGATAAACACAATTTACAAGATGTTGAGAGATGGCTTTTGAAAAAAATATTTAGAAAACAAACCTGTCAAAAAGCTGAACTTTTGATCTTGTGGTTCTTTTTGCAATGACTCCAGAATACTCTGCACTTCTGCCCAAAGCCTTTGCTCCTCAGGAAAATTTTGAAGCCTAAAAGAAAAGAAAATAGAAAAATTTTCAATCTTATGAATGCATGGAGTCCTTTCAAAGGGTGTTTTTTCTTTCTTTTTGTGTAGATGACAACTATAAGAAATGTGAAGGAAAAATTAAGATGAACGGAATCCTCAATTACTTGTATGTTTCTGCTGTACTGCCAACTACTGATTACAATTTACATACAACCACCTCACAGTAACACTTTAATAAACATGATTCAACTGAATTGCAGTTAACAACAGCTACATATATGGCAAGGAAGTAATGTAAAGACCACAACAAGCAAACAAGTTTATGAAAACATTTTGTTGATTTTTTATATGAATTATTTTTGGATATTTTTTAGAATAAAACTACTTACATGTCTTGTAAAATTCTAGCTGCTTCATCTACATTCTTGGCTGTCTTTTCTACAATATAAAATTCAAACTGAAGGAAAGGAAAGCGATAAAGGAAAATTGATGTTAAAAAGCAAAATTTAAATATTATGGCACGAACAACGAGAGGAACATTTTTATCCCTTGGTATTTTGGTGTTTTTTCCACAAGGTATTCAAATGTTTCTAGCAAACCAAAGGTAGACAAAGATAGAGCACACCAAAATACCATAGAATCACTGATGAACTTGTTATTCAGCTCTGAAGAAAAAATAACCCACCCTGTTGGTTTAGAATTGGACTTAAAAATTGTCCAAATGCAGTGATCACAGACAAATGCGGTTTTATGCAAATAGCAATAGAATTGTCCATTTGGCAAGACAAACTCTTTAATCCTCAAACTCACATTTCCTACCATGAATGTTGCATGAGCTCATTTTTTGTGCCAAAAATATTTGCAAAAAATTAAATTTGAATATCTAGACTATAAAATTATGTATATTCCTTACCACAGGTGAACTGGTTACAACGAAATCTCTACAGCGCCTGGCCACCAGTTCACCGGTGACCAAATGCTGCATTTTGCTTATAATAATGATTTAGGCTTGGTCACAAGTGAACCAGTGGCTAGGTGATCTAATAAATTTTGTCAAAGCCATTTTACTGATGGTAGATTCTCAAAAGATTACGTTACCAGACAAAACATAACTAATTCCTGAATTATGATTGTCATAATTATTTACATTTAGACTGTAAAAGCACACTAAACTCAGCCCACCTATAACAGTGAGTAAATAAAACATGATGCTCTGAATATAGACACAACTCATCCTTCCAATATATACAATATTACTCATTAATATTAGAGAAGAAACTACTAGAGTGTAGCCTTTGCCTCTCTGTATGGGTCATGCAACTCATCTTTAAAAAAACATGATCGACATAAATCAAGTCTAGATTCATTCAGTCAAGTTAAAAAGCTTGATTTATCTAAATATTTATTGTCATGTGCATGTTTTACAAAAATGTAAGACATCTTCCAACAGCTAGAGCATCTTACAAAATAGTTAAAAAGGTTGTTCTTGCTTTTGTTTTAAATAATGATGTGTGAAGTCAAATCAATGAAATTCCATACAATTATTTATTAGATTTTAATTTCACATAAAATGTATGATCATGAATCTTTACTGGTCACCTGTATGACAAATGACTGTGGGAAGAGAGACTTTGCTGTGATGAGCCATGCTTTTGCAGAGTATGGATCTGTCTTTGGAAAACTCCGAGCCCGCATCACCAGCCAGTCCACATCACTAAGTTCTGACTCCGCCACAGCACTGGCCATGATTTTTTGGCTGAATGAAAAGATGTCATCAAAGAAAAAAAAATGATTTTTATAAGAAATTTAAGTGATACATCTTACGCTCCGATCCACTTTTTAAATCTAACATTTATTCACAATCTCTACTGTATTTTTCTGCGTAGCAAATTAAAAAGCAGTCAGTCTTAAGCCCATGCACGATACTATACTGCTTTTTATTTGGCAACAGCAGTTTTGTAACAAAAAACAATTTTTGATACAACTCAGATTTTATTCCATACTGCAGTGGCAATTGAGGATTATGCCAAAACGTGGGCTGTCATCATAGTTATGTGCGAAGGATTTTCTATAAGCCCTGTTTGAACAAATTGAACGCATCAATACATATACATTTGATTTTTTGAGAGTAGTGGCATAGGAGGTAGTGCTTTATGTTTGAAAAAAAAAATCAGTTTTGGGTGCATCCTGATGTGTAAATTAATTAAATATGTTTCGAACATATATATATGATAACAAAATCACCAAAAAAGTGGTCACACATCAACAAATTAAGCTCATTCACCACCAAGTGAAAAGACAAAGACCAATTTTTTTTTTACATGGATCTACTCATCTGCTATCCAACTCACAAGAACAGTACCTGACTAATACTAATTCAGCTTTTCTTTTTGTATTGGAGATTCTTTTATTTAAAATGCAGTAAAAAATGTGACAAAAATTTAGGGGTCCACCTTTTAGCAATTGCTCAATTAAATGACTGTTTGTTAATTTTTCTTGGCTAATAATCTATATCTAGCCTAGACTTTATCAAAGTCCTTTGGTTATTTTACAGGCTAACATCTCTAAAACTATTTATTAACGACGTGTAAAACCTTCACATTCTGCACCTCTCAAAACATTTCATTATTAGGCACACTTTAAACCCAAAATTAGAGTTGCTATGAAAGGAATAAAAAGACCGTCTTTTCAGTGCTGTTGATAGTTGATGCGGCACTTGGACACCCTCACCTCTGTCCTTTATTCTTGTTACTGGCAAGACAGTAGGATCTTACCGGATTTTCTGCCGTGATATTTATACCTAGATCTAATATATAGATTTAGATCAAGACAAAAGACAAGATTTAGATATATCTAGATGTAGATGCGGCCTATCGGCATCTAGATCTACTGGTTCATGATCGAAACTAGATAGATCATATTGAAAGTAGAATGACGACTGCCTCAGTGCTCTTCTAGTTTAGAAGTAAACTTAAATCTACAAATGCATCAATCTAGATCTAGATTAGGCCCTAGTTGCTGCGCCTAGATCTAGATCTAGACGAGACTTTTTTTTTTAATCAAAAATTTTTCTCAAAAAAGGAAGATTTTTACAGTATGAGAGAGAAATCGGTATTAAAAAATGCCATCATATCGATAATATTTTTTTCGTTCACTGAGATTGTGAAAAATTAACAAGACGTTATTTGGTTTCGACAACTTGTTATTGTTCTGGTTCAAGAAATATACAAACGATAGTAAAACTACAAATTTAATTTCACTTTTACATTCAAGAGAAGTTTTCAGTAGGCTTAACGACCATCCGTGTGTATACGCTTCTGCTTGCCTTCATTTCTCAGGTTTTATTTTCACACCTGAAGCTACAAACAAAATGAATAGGTAGCGGTGCAAGTGCTTATCTTGGAAGGTAAATTCTCCAATTATCCATGTTTGCGACAAAACATGCCAGCTAGTCTATAGATCTAGATTTAGATTCTAGATATCTAATCAAGAGAACCTTTCTAAAGTTTATAAATTTGTAAAACGTGAAAAATTGCAATAAATATTAATTCATAATTACACGTTATACAGATTTTTAAGATGGAAAATACCAACTTTACGATTTGAAACATTTACAGCATTGCAATTAAAAAATATATAGCAATATCATGCCATAGAGTTTTAAGATATCTCTCAAAGTATCCTTAGCTCTACTTCAGTGTATGGTCTTCAAGAAGTTATGTTTATTTATCTAGTGAACTTCTTGTCTATTGGAGAGGTCTGTAGAGCTCAAAGCATTTTTTTAAGTCCACCCAGTTGTAAATTGTTACTTGGTGGCTGAGTGAAAAGTATAATTTTTTTTTAAATTGGGCCTGCAGGCAGATTTGTAAATATTTTAAACGAATGAGATTCAGATGGCATTGCTTATTTTGTTAAATGCTTAATCATTAGTCTAAAGTAGGTATACAATCAGGAACGTTTCTCACAACTACGATTGTGACTTTAGACTTACTTTTGAGATAATGATGATTTATAAGCCAAAATGATATTCTAAGTAGGCCTATTTTAAAATTTAGCCTGATTATAAATTGTTTCATCCTAATATGAAAGATGAAATGTATTTTTTTTCTAAATTGCCTGTTGTTTTAGTGGTCACTTCAACTTATTTTTTAAACTAAGAGAGCTACATGGTAAAAGACAATTGGTGATTTTTTTTTTGGATTTACAGAGAAATAAGAATTACTTTTTGAGTCCACAACAATGCCATTCAAAGAATCAACCCCTTCTGGCAGACCACGCTTTTGGAAACCAGGTATATACAACCTTTTTCAAGCCTCTAGACTTTTTTTTCAATTTCATTATATTTAATAATTTAAGTAGGATTAAAATTTTTATACCTGCATGATTAACTAGGAATTTTGCTTAAATTTTTCCAGCTAAGAAGGAGAATTTGGGAATCATATAATTTGTCCCCC
>BLXT01000089.1:353723-367562 GCA_019648995.1 Plakobranchus ocellatus | reverse complement strand
CATTGGCATATCACGGCGACTTGGATGCTTATTATGTAGGTCGCGCTCTCTTTCCGCTTCAGAGTCCATCTTGACTACAAAGTATCCGAAGATGGCTTTTCCCAGGTCTTTAGTGCATAGCAAAATATGAATTTTTTTTACTGCCCTGAAAAATAATAGACACTCGTGGTTGTCTTATCGTAGTTGGTGTTAATTTAGCCACCGTGCGCACTGTTGTCGGTTTAATTCAAATTATGTTTGCAAATAAATAACGGAAAAATTTGGTATTTAAACAAGTTAGAGGTGGGTTGGTTTTATTGGGTTTTTGTGTGCGTGTGTGTGTATGTTTTTTTTTTTTAATTTCTTATCAACTTTCCACCCTGGGCGTTGATCTCTATGGGTTTTTAACTCCTTAACTAGAGAGCGTAGGATGGGACTATAGTCTCATTCTATAGTAGTGCAGTTGGAGATCAGACCCGAGCTAGCACAAGGTTTCCTGCAGACTCCTTAACTAGAGAGCGTAGGATGGGACTATAGTCTCATTCTATAGTAGTGCAGTTGGAGATCAAACCCGAGCTAGCACAAGGTTTCCTGTAGACTCCGTAACTAGAGAGCGTAGGATGGAACTATATTCTCATCCAATAGTAGTATAGTTGGAGATCAAACCCGAGCTAGCACACGGTTTCCTGCAGACTCCTTAACTTGAGAGCGTAGGATGGGACTATAGTCTCATTCTATAGTAGTATAGCTGGAGATGAAACCCGAGCTAGTATAAGGTTTCCTGCAGACTCCTTAACTAGAGAGCGTAGGATGGAACTATAGTATCGTTCTATAGTAGTATAGTTGGAGATCAAACTCGAGCCACAAGATTTCCTGCGGACTCCGTAACTAGAGAGCGTAGGATGGAACTTTAGTCTCATTCTATAGTAGTATAGCTGGAGATGAAACCCGAGCTAGTACAAGGTTTCCTGCAGACTCCGTAACTAGAGAGCGTAGGATGGGACTATAGTCTCATTCTATAGTAGTATAGTTGGAGATCGAGCACGAGATACAAGGTTTACGAACACGATCAAACACGAGATCAATTCCGAGCCACAAGGTTTCCTGTGGAGCACCCGGCCACCAATGGCCGAGAACTAGGAAGGGTACCGTTACGGTCATTCGTTGTGACAGAGATTGTGACAATGAAGGAATGCTTGTGATGGGCTGGAATTTTAACAGAATGATTTGAGCTGGAGCGAGGCAAGCTGGGCTAAACGTGAGATGCTGTAACTATAGAACTAGTCCTATGACGGGGATATTGATATCGCAGGCGCTGTTAATATATTTCACCATGTATTTCTTCATACCATGTACTGATTGATTATTTGTTGGTTTTTTTTTAATCTCGTGCGACCTCAGAGCCGCCTCTCGTGATATTGGGATTTAAACCCTTGACTTTCTGTTTTCAAATTGTGTAGTTTAGCTCCTTAACCACGCCCAAAATGAAGTTTAACGTTTGTGAAATCCTATGTCTAACTTTATTGTGTGCCTCTATAAGATCTCAGGATATCGGAATGTTGACGGGCTTCGGTGGCGCAATTGCTCACTATCCCGCCCTGGGATATGCAGGGAGCGTTCTGTGTCGCGGGTTTGAAGATCCGACTCTATCGCTGAATCATCTTGTAGCGGATGGACTATCGGTATTACGCACAAAAACCAAACCTATTGTGGACCTTAATCTTAATATTCCGTAATTTTTTTTTTATATCTTTCTTCTTTCTTTCTCTTAACAGACAAAGCCGAGCCGCTGCAGAAGTGCATACTGTCGGGGTTCTTTGCTAACGTTGCTCGCCTTCACCCTAGCGGGGAGTACCGCTCGCTTCGGGACGATCACCCGCTGTACATCCACCCAACATCGGTGCTTGCATGTGAAGAGCCGCCACAGTGGTGAGTTTTCCTTCTAATAGAAGTGTTCGAGAGAAAATGGAGAAACCCAATCTATTTATAGCCACTCAGCAAAACAAAGAGAAAGCGCGGCCAACCTAGAGATATATGTCGGTACAAATAGTTCTACTCTAGGCAGTATGGCGTGCTCATCCTTAGATCTTAGTTGTAACAAATACGCATTTTGAAAGATCGGGTATTGTTTACAGTAGACTTATTTAAGTGCATTTAGTTGCTTGCTTTGAATGGAAAATCTGTAAAATTGGGACAGGGATTAGAGCCAGATAAGTTTTCATACATCTTTAGATTGTCTGCCCTGAATTATTTTTATTTTAAACGAGCTACCCAACTTTTTTTTATTTTTTGGCGGGCCGGCCATAGTACCTTTGCCTGAAATATTATCATGCAGAATCTGTTTGTGATGTTATACGTGTGATAAAATTTGTCTGGAAAATCATAATACAAAAAAGTTCCTCAAAGTTTATGGATTGCTGAAAATTTGTGACGTTCATCATCAGCTGCAGTTATTGCGAGTAAGATTCGTCTGCTGATTCTAAGCTTAATTCTAAGGCTGGCGTACATTTGAGAACATGAAGATAGGGGAAATTCGGGAGGAGGAGGAGGGGGAACCTCTCACTTCAAAACTTTATTTTAGTTATATTGTTTTTATAATTATTAAAATTATAATATTTTTGTTTGTTTGTAGTGTGTGTGTGTGGGGAAGGGGGAGGGGAACAAAAAACCTCTCACTTCAAAACTTTATTTTAGTTATATTGTTTTTATAATTATTAAAATTATAATATTTTTGTTTGTTTGTAGTGTGTGTGTATGTGAGGGGGGGGGAGGGGTTACTATGAATGACTTTTCGCCCTTCTGATCACACATAGCTCTGGCTGCTTATTTCATAGGTTAATTTGATGCCAGATTTAATATTGTTATCTTAGTTATCGGGTGTTTATGAATATTTTTGTTTTACAAGGAGTATAATGAATTCCTCCTGATAATCTATCAGTATCAACATTCTGCTTCTATAGAAATCCCCGTTTTTTAAACTCTTTCAGATGCTAAAGTTAAGATTGAGTTTGAAGTGGATTTGTGCTTACTGTAGTTATTATTGATATTATTGTTGTAAATACGCAGAAGCAAAGATTTTAAGTAGAGTTAGTTTCTCTTTTTATTGCCGCCGACTTAAGTTTTATAGTTTCAGGCTATTCAATTTCTTATAAAATCGTTGGAGTTTGGAGATGATTTTTCTTGCGTCTTGTTCCACGATAGGTGAATATTAATGAGATAGGCCGGCTTATCACTAAGCCGAGCCCTCTGCTCATTCACATCAACTTTAAGTTATATTCATTTGAGGCTAACGCTTGGAGTCAGATGTGAAATTTTTGTAACACCGCAGAAAAAAAACCCAGGGTTTTTAGTTTGTTTTGTCTCCTTCTTTTGAATATTTCCCAACAATTTTGAACGCTTATTGATTAGCGTAGAATCAACATAGCAATTTGTATTTAGTGTTCAGCTCTATCAGTAGTTTGGGATTTTGTATGTACCCAGTCCACAGCAAGGTGATCTCAGGCTTTTAAGCCCTTCAGCTGGGCATGGTGTCGGTGATGGGGCTCAAGCCCGCGACAGAAGGGAGCTTGCACAGATTTCAGGGCGGATGCGCCATCAACTGTATCACTGATACTCCCTATTAATAATTGAAGGTGTTCAAAATTCTACCTGCAACTTATTTGGGCTGGTCTGTAGACATAGAGTGCATTATTATTCTCCAACTGGCTGACGTCAGTCTCTAGGTCTAACTGTTGAGCCTGTGAAGCTCTATATAAAAAAACTGAAAATGTAAACATTGATTTTTTGTTAGGCTTAATATTTATCATTAAAACTACTTGAGACTGTACTATGTACAATTCCTTAAACTTTGTTTTAAAAAATTCAATAATTGTTATGCATATATATCAAACTAACAATCTTCTACAATGATAATTATCTCAATTTTCTTACCTGACCTTGTGACAATATAACAAACAGGGTAGTGTTCAATGAAGTGGTTCAGACCAACAAGGACTACATGCGAGATGTCACAGTCATTGATCCTGAATGGCTACACGAGCTGGCCGCTCACTTTTACCACTTTGGCACGGTAAGGTTGCTATCAAATTGCTTCTCAGATCATGTTTTGATCCGAGAGTTACAGCAAGGTATTACTTTTTAAAAAGTGAAAAAAAATTGATGTACGGCCATTGCATGCATAAAAATGAAAATTTTTTTTTATTTTTAAACCACCAACGTTTTTAGACGTTTTTATCATCTTCTCTTTCAATCAATTATTGCTAGATAGTTATTAAAATTACAGGTAGGATTGTAAACCCTTAGAATGAGAGAAAATTATGCCCAAAAATTAGAATTATCTAAATGTCCAAATTTAAGATTTTCAGAGGAAATTGATATCTTTTTTATCTGGGTATGGGTGAATTATGATAATCAGAATTGAGGAAAATACATGGATACAAATACTGCGCTCTTAAAAAACAAATCAATATATGTATATTAAATGACCTTGAAATGACCATGGTGGTTTGAGAAAATGTATATTTGTATTTGTAAAAGAAGGCAACCACCAACTTGAAACTTAAACAAGGTAGTCTGTATATGAAGGTGATCTCAGGTGACACATTGCAAAGCATATACTAAAGTTGTTCAACTTTGCTTTAACATATTTTGAGTTAGTGGTTGTTCTTTCATTATAATCAATGATACTTTATGTAGACCAAAGGCAGAAGAACTAAGAGGGACAGAAAAGTGATGGGGGGGCAAATGATGAAAGTACCCTACTAACAAGGAGGAAATACAATTCAGTTTCCAACATATTTAGAGTTGGCATGACTATCTCCATCATATAACATACCTAGAGAGTCTGCGCAAATTATATTTTTATAACTAAGATAGCTTTTCTTTCATTTCATATTTACTTTTTCCATCTCTTTTTTCCTGGTTGTACACTTTTCTTCAATATTTTTAACTTTCTTTTCAAGCTTAAAAGACAATCTGTTTCAAAGTATGAATTTTGAAACTGAGAGAAAAAATAAAATATAGCAAAAAATGTATTTTTCAACCCTAATGAATTAAGTGTTTTATTCTGTTGGATTTGGAGAGTTTTGGATATCTTTGGCCCAGTCCGATAATTTGAAAGTAACAAACAGTCGTTTTTAAAAGATGAAAAAAAATTTTTTTTTCTGTCAGCATAAGGCTTTAATTTCAGGATCAATCTTTACGTATTTTCAGCAATTACTAGCCTAAATAGAGGGCATATTTCAGGATGTAAAATGTGATGTTTGAGCTGGTTTCAATATTCAAGTTGTTGGGTTTTTTTTATTTTTTATGTAAACTCAATCCAATACATTGACGTGTACCAGTTAGTCCCTTGGTTTTTTTTTGGTGTAAAAAATATTGTTTACCACAGTAAATGTCTTTGTAAAACTTGTGTAGGAAATGTCACCACAGAAACAATCTATATCCTTGTTTCAAGGAAAACCAAAATGTTTGTCATCACTAAAGTGATTAGACATTCTTAGACATCAAAAACCAACAGTTTAGTTGTATAGGATGATAAATAAGGTTCAGCAATATACATGCACAGAGCTTGAAACTGAGAAGAGGTTTCACGCTGCCTGGCAGGCGTGTTTGTTTGCTTTTTTGTTGTTGTTGTTGTTGTTGTTTATGTTCTTTTTTTTTTTAATGGAATATCTGATTTAACAGCGCACAGAACATGGGGAACATCATTATCAATGAAAAGAATCTGCATCAATAAATACAAGCAGATTTTTTTTTTTTACATAATACTGTAAAAATATATCATTACTGTATTTTTTAATCATGTATTTCTCTTTGAAAACCTAAATCAGATCACGTATTATGTTTTTCCCATTTTATGATAATTGCATTGCTTTATTTTGCAGGAGAGAGAACTTGCAGCAAAGAGGGCCAGGCTGGCATAATTGGCACTTTTAATGATACATGTAAAATTATGTACAATCTCAAATAAACCATTTCACCAATCACAACTGCAATAAGTGTTGATCTTTTTGAGTCTTACATTGTTTGCTTCCAATAAAAGTGAACTGTTTTACAATGGACTTTGACCTTGTAATCACCTCTAACTCTCTGTTTTAGAATGGACTTTGTCCTTGTAAAGGCCGTTTTCGATGGTACGGTGCCACACCGTACGGCGAATTCGCCGTACGGCTTTTCCATTTCCATGAGTACGGTATTGGTACGGCTTTTGAAATCAGAAACCGTACGGCAAATTCTTCTCTTCCTGCACAAAGTTGTTTCATTCACTACATTTATCTTGCGAAAGGGCTAGACCATGGATTCCTCGAGGAAAATTAAATTATTCTTAATAAATTATGCCACGCAACAATGTTATTTTGACGAATTTTTACTGCCACTCAGTGCCCTAAAACTGTGTAAAAAAGAAATCATAGATTTGGGTTCATGACATTTTGAAAATAAGAAAAGGTTATGGTGCTTATTATCACTTGGTAAAAGAACTCTTTGACCATGAGAAATATAAAGAATATTTTAGAATGAAATCTGAACAACGTGAAATACTTCTGAGCTTTGTTGGGCCACTCATCCAAAAACAGTGCGTTGTGAGGGAGTCTATTGATGAAAAGCAACGGCTAGTGATGTGCATAAGATAAGATATCATTTTCATTTTTTACAAATTTTTTTCTAAAAATGTAATATAATAAACTGAATTTGAAGCGAAGGCTGTTTGTTTGTTGTTAATTTGTTTTCAAAATGTATTTATTATATTTAACGATAACTGTTAAAACAAATATTTTATTTCTGGTTATGAAGACATGAAAAGAACCCCATTAAAAAAAAAAACAAAAAAAAAAACAACAACAACAACCCCCCTCCCCCCATTTTTAGTTAATTACAAAATAAAAATTTCATTTGCAATTTTAGTGGATTTTTAAATATCCTTTCTCATAATTTGTAAGCAATAGAGGTGATGTTCTCTCAATGACACTGAACCTCAATAAAGAGAAAAAAAAAATGTACCTCAATGACTTTCTTGTGACCCTGCTCTAAAAACCCGAATTGTTGTTATGTCAGGCCACTCCTAGAAAGACTTTTGCCCTGTGTCGACTTTCACTTTACTGTATTGTAAAAAAAAGTCTATATGGTTAGGGATTTCTTGATAAATGCATTGCGAAGGTGTAATATTCACAACCTTCATGAAATGGAAATCCTCAATAATAATATGTATGTATGTGATAGAGAGACGGAGCATACTGAAAAGGGGGCAATTCTGTCCAGAGATACCAGTATGAAGAAAGGCTTAAATAGAGGAAGGGGGGGGGTAATTGTTTATTTTTGTATGTAGATCTATCCCTTATAATGTGATATCTAGTTTTTGAACCCTCATCATGTCTCACTTTGGGCTCATACTGGAATCTGCTATAAAGAGAAAAAAATGAGAAAGAGAGACAGACAGATAGACAGGGAGAAGAGAGAGGAATAGAGAGCTAGAAAGAGGGAGAAGAAAGATAAATAGAGAGCTAGAGAGAGAGCGAGACAGAGAGGGAGAAGAAAGAGAAATAGAGAGATAGAGAGAGAGAAAAAAATGAGAAATAGAGAGCTAAAAAGAGAGAGAGAGAGAAAAAGAGGGAGAAGAAAGAGAAATAGAGAGCAAGACAGAGAGGGAGAAGAAAGAGAAATAGAGAGCTAGAGCGAGAGAGAGAGAAAGAGAAATAGAGAGCTAGAGAGAGAGCGAGTAAATAAGTTTTGAATCGCAAGGAAACGATACAGATATTATTATTTATTCTAAACAATTTCTATCAAACTTCGCGACGCGTGTAGATCGATACAAATATGGTGAAAAATATTATCTGGGATCACAAGTTTTTTGAAAATTCATTTTTTTTAATGACCAGAGAAAAAAAGGATAGATAGGGCGCCATTCTCATGTGGCAGGTCTGTATAAATTCTTTTTTAAAAAATCCTCGATAGAAATAGGTGATATTTGGTATTATATCGCATGGAAATGAGGCGTAGATTCTGAATCTGAAGTCAGATTTTAAAAATTTTGATTTTAAAACCCCTCCAAAAAAGAGCCCTACTCAAAAGCCGTACGGCATTGCAGATAAAATCCGCTCCTGGAGCGAAAAAAACCGTACGGCTTATTTACCGTACGGTGTTTTCTTTGCCATGGAAATGCTTGTAGGTGACAAAGAGGGAGGGAATTTTTTTTGGAGCCGTACTGATACCGTACGGCTAATAAGCCGTACGGAAAACCGTACCATGGAAAACCCTTTTAATTGCCACTAGCTTGCTAGCTTTGTCCTTGTAATTGCCACTAGCTTGCTAGCTTTGTCCTTGTAATTGCCACTAGCTTGCTAGCTTTGTCCTTGTAATTGCCACTAGCTTGCTGAAATAAAGCAAAGAAACAGAGCAAAATTAAAGTGTACCATTTCTGAGTCTCTCAGGGCAATATCTCCTACAGAAAAAATTCTTGGAAAAAAAAAAATTAACAGATTGTAAATGAAATACATATTGGGGAAAAAAAAGAAAAGCCAACAAAATTCAAATAACTAAATGATATTTTTTTCTTTATTGGAAAAAATCAACATGGAATAAGCAGTATCACCTAAGAAATGCATATTAATTATGAATGACTATAAAACAAGAGATTAGCCGAAGATTCATAACAATCCACCTCCCACCCCCTTTTCCCTCCCCATTCTTTCTTGAAACCCTAAATTCTTTTGAGTTGTTATCTATCAAGAAGCTACAGCTCTATAGAGCCAGCACTGATTGCTAGGGAGATACACAAAGGTCATGAGATTGTCGCCACAGATGTGTAAATGATGAGGGCAGTTGTTGGTAAATATTGGGCTGTCTTGGAAACCATGGACTGTCAAACTTGCTGGAGGCAAATCAGTGTGAGCTGTGGTATATTGTCTGGGGAGTGTTCAAAGATTACAAGTGAAGTTGCGATGGTCATAGTTTTATATTTTATACCAACTACATTTCTTGCCAAATGTGAATAATAAGGATTAAAAATGTTTTTTTTTAGCTTCCAATGACAATGATAACTATTAGAAATTGGAGGTGTTTCCACATGTCTGAATCTATAGTTAACTGTGAGTGGGTGGGAATGTCTTGAGGACAGGTTTTTTTGTTGTTTTTTTTTTTTAATTTCACAAAAAGACTTGAATTGAACTTTGCTAGGTGTCTGCAAACTCTCTTACAATATTAAATCAGTTTATCACATAAATCTATAATACTTCTAAAACAGAGTGTATATTTTTATATAAATTACATGTTTGCATGTATCATAAGTTTTTGAAAAGAGGTTTTGGAAACCCATTAGCATGAAGCTAATTCTGGTGCAAACTGAGTAAGTAAAAGATATAGGGCCCCTACTTTCAACCTACACGCAAAGTTTATATTTTCTAGCCAACTACACTTCTCTCATAGAGACTGAGATTTCAAAAGAAACGTGGGCGACATGAAATTTTGTGATCGTTTCATTCCTTCTCATTTAGAAAAATATACAAAGTTTATACTTGTTCGATAATTGACCTACCTTAGGGCTTTAAAAACTTTGAGGATAGTACCAGGTGTAATAAAGCCAGACACCTGGAACAAGCAACACCGGGGACAGTTCTGGCTGGGTTCTGGACAACATAGACTCGATGTGTAGGAAGTATCCTCATCTTTTACAGTCCTGTAAAGTAAAGTTTGAATATTTTATTACAAAACCAAGTGAATTTTATGATTACTTAAGGTTCTGTTGATACCAGAAAAAATTTGAGTTAGAAAGAGATGCAGGCAGTGGATTTATATTCCAATTGGTGAACATTTCTAATGATGGCATTCTGAATATTTTATGATTGCTATAACTTTGTTGTAATGGAATAAAAAATTGAAAATTGACTAAAAGAGTGGCAGAAAGGAAAACTGAATGACAAAAAGAGAAGGCGGCTAGTATTTGTGTTAAACACATGAGCTATCACTTGCAATAGGTTAGTGATAGCAATTTCAGTTTTCGGAGGAAGCTTATTCTTCATGAAATTAATTATTAAAATTGGATTTTACCACATTTTAGGTCTAAAACAGACTTCACAACAGATTGCTCTTACAAATGTTCCAGATGCATGACAATAATGACCTTGAGGCTGTAGCTAGATCAATCCAAATCACTGAGGCAACTATATTCTTTATCATCGTCAATTCATTTGCTAAGTTACCAGTATAGATTTTCATTTTATAGTTTGTGAATTTCGAAACAAAAAATACTTTAAAATTAACTTTTCTTTATTTTTTTTTCTTTATGTAATTGAGGACAGCAAAGATTTTAAGTAATAATCTTCAGTGCACAATTTTAAACTATATTCTGCGGCTTTATAAGAAAATCCATTCTGCATTCTCATTTCATTTTTTAATTGGAAATACCGTAAGATTGGAAAGGCTTCAGTGATGGAGAAAATTCAAAGTCCTTACATGTCAACACCACAGGCTACAGCTCCAATCCACTCAAACACTTCTTGGAAGTGACAAGATTGGCCTGAAGTTCCCTCAGGGTCATCTGCCTGCACTTTGGGGCAGGGTAGGCTGGTCAACACCTGTGTCCTTCTATCCAGACATCTACGCTCCACTTTAGCGCATTTGTCTAGGAAGTAAGCACTCACTGAGCTAGAACAAACTTTGTCATCTGTTGGCGTAAAAACATTAAAGTATGAGTTAAGAACAAAAACAAGCATTCTGATCTAATAAGAAAAATGAATGGTGGTTACAATGGATTTTATTATGGCTTTAATTTTTTCATCAGCTGGCATCTTAATTGAGGAAGCTTTTTTAATGATACATTTGTAATGATATTTTCCATGTCTATTATTATTCTACCAAATCAATCATTGAATCTTTTTTAAAGAATCATTTTTTGCTTTTTTTTTAAGACAAAAGCTTCAGCTATTATAATTTGAATTTGGATAGTCCATGTCATAATTATCAAATGGCATGCTTGTAAGCATTAGTACTTGTTAAAATTGCAGAAAAAAGCTTCAGCTATTATAATTTGAATTTGGATAGTCCATGTCATAATTATCAAATGGCATGCTTGTAAGCATTAGTACTAGTGACCCCCCAAGCGTCTCTGCACCTTTTCTGAGCCATGCAACATAACATTTTTTCTAACACCTTTTTCTGCAATTTTAATGTATAAGTAAAAACAAAACAAAAAAAAATGATGATAACAAACTAAAGAATTCAAGCTTACCCTTTGGCTCCCAGGCAATATGAAAGTCAAAGACCAGGTCAAGTCTGTTTTTGAGGCACCAAAGAGTAGAATCATAATTTTTCTTTCCTGGCTTGAAGTAGCTAGCTAGGAGATTTACCTTCACCACTGTGGAAAGTGAGGTGAATTTATCTTACAATATTATAACAAAGGATTAAACAAGTGATTTTTTTTTTGTAGCAAAGAAAGGAATTACAGGAGAACACAATTATGTTTGTTAAAACAGTTTACCCTCATAACTTTTAAACCATTTAAAACAGTTTACCCTCATAACTTTTAAACCATTTTTTATTTCCTTCAAATTTTATGATTTTTTATTTCATTTTACACAAAAAACCAAAAGATTAATTTTATCAGGCATCATCACATCATCTGCTGCACCTCACAGGAATGTTAGAGGAAACAATGGAGCTGCAAACAGAAAAGAGATGAGGGGTCCATAAAAACCTAACGGAACTCACACTCAAGACAGGAGATCTCTGAACATTTCAAAATCAACATTTTACATACACCCCAAATACATATATCAAATGTAAGAGTATTTACTGATCAAATGCCCGTACATTTACAAATTGCAGAAAAAAAATGGTATCTGCCAATGTAGAGATAGGGCCTCCTGTGTAGTCTGAAATATGTTTGGCTATTACAATATTTTTTGAAAGCTTATTCTTTCTCAATAAGCATTCATAGATCCAAAAGCTGATCCTATGAACCAACATTTTTTTTTTTTTAATCTTCAGTAACAGGGAAAATAAATTGGAATTGTATAACTCCCCTGACATTGCTATTTGAATCTTGATTTTTGTCCTGCTCCTGAAGTAAATATTAAATATTACATATTAAATACAGCCTTGTAACCTGCTCACCATAAGTGTCGCTGTTCTTTTGCTGGTGAGTTTGTTTGGTAGCCTCTAGACCAAGCTCATGATAGGTGTCCTTAGTGAGGTGGAGTATCAACCATCCTATTGAGAGCAAACAAATTTTTTAAAAGCAGAAAAACATCTCATATACACAGTAATAATTAGTCCTGTTTTATTCAAAAACACGGCACTCTAATTTACTTTGTATTTTGTCTGTCAAGAACCTAAATTGATGAAACATACAAATTTTAGAGGATAATAAGAGGGAGCTTCAATTATAATTTGTTTTTTTTATCACACATTATTAATAAACTCTCACATTATTTAAAGTTGCAATTTTCCTAAAAATAAAGAATTTCACTTTACCCTTGGCCTTTAAAAAATCAATGCAGGAGTAACAAGGAAAAGAAGCAATATATATGTATGTCAAATAATGAAAATCAGCCTGGTACTGTGGTAATTCTGATTAAGTATTGTAATTTTGCAAAATTTGATAAACTCAGCTTGTTCAATATATATGTGAATCTATAATGACTGAATCTGACAGAATGATTCATCTCTCAAATTTGAAAAATATTTGCAAAGAAAGTGACAAGATTAAGGGGGAAAACCAACACTTTCAAGTGAATGCAGGAAATATATCACACTGTTTAAAAATTGATTCAGTGAGGTAACATATGCTGTTTAAAGAAACAAACCATCAGGAGTGACCGCTACACAGTCATGTGTGTCCAATTGGGTATTAGCTGACAACATGTAGATCAAGCCTGTGAAAGGTGATAAAAAGATCTGCTTTGAAGGGAGCAACATCTCATGAGAATCAGATATATTTTAATCACCAAATAAAATGTATGGATATCATTCATGAGCATTGGTTTCCACCCTATCAAGAGATGATAAAGCAAATTCTTATATCATGCTTGCTATGACAAAGATGATGCCATCTAAAATTTAGGGACAAATTTTATGTTACTAAAAGGCTTTTCAATTTTGGGTTGTTTTTTTAATAGAGCATAAAGTCTTGTTCCTTCTTTCACTTTCTTAAGTGATATTGGGATGTTTACTGAATGACAAATGACTTGCATATATTATCAATGATCCAATACAATAAAATGGGCTGAATAAATTGCAGTGCACTTCATTTGTATGTAAATTTGGATCAAATTTCTGCGCATTTATCAATACTTTTTGGTTTCCTAGATCCTTAATTTGTATTTTAATTGCCTAGAAAAGGTGTAATGGTGTGAAAATTTGTTTCTGTAGTCTTCACTTTCCTTACCATTTTACACTTAATAGTCCTATAGGGTAGAAAGGAAACATGTCACTAAAGCAAGCCTTTCAAGATTTCTTTGACTGAGAAGAAATCATGAAATTCATAGCAAATATATTTACTTTGCAAAAAATTTATTGAATCAGTTTGTCTTCCCACTTGAGATGTGGCAAAGCATTCATGATCTTACCATTTTTAACAAATGCGTGAATGAAAGGCACTTCCACTAGTCTGTATACAGGCAGGCCGTGCAGCTGGTAGGCAAGTTGATCTGCAAAACATTCTGATACAGTCTCTGGCAGAGAGTTAGTTCCAGGTAGGATCACTGTTAACTGAATAAAACAGACAGTAAGTAGAGAAATATTTACACACAAAAAAATATGCGTCATAAAAATGTAAGCCTTTTTAACAACAAAGTGAGTGACAAAATCATTAGGCTGCTTTTTGTGGTTTATAATTGAGTTAACACACCTGGACTGAAACTTTAATTG
>BLXT01000089.1:321416-333922 GCA_019648995.1 Plakobranchus ocellatus | reverse complement strand
CCCCCGACAAAAATCAAGGTGCCAAGTCAGCAAAAACAAAGAAGTGATCGTTGTATCTTGAGAACTGATAAATAAAAAGTCACCATTTAACCATTCAAACCTCTGACACAACATAAAAACTGCATATGAAGGTTTTGCTATAGAGAAGACAGGGTGCAGATTATATATTGATTATATGCTAAGAAAGACTTTTGAAGCGTTTGAAATTGCCAAAGGAGGATTTAAAAGAAGGGAAAACAACTTCACTATTTTTTTCACCCTCCCATTTGACAATAGACTCATTATGAAGACCTCTAGACAAAAACATGTCAGCCACAGCATGTTAAAAATCTTTACCCATTTTTTTTATACAGGTAGATTGAATCGACTGAAATCCACTGATTATGCATTATAAAATATGCTTCCTTTGATTCTGAACATAAATTGCAAATGCCTAAATCATGCGCTCCTCATTAATATCATGCCTGGGGTGTTTTAAAATAGCATGAACGCATTGTGACTGGGCATCTCTTGCTAACTCACATTCACCAGACGCACTTAAGACTGAGCCAGACTACATCACCAGCTTCCAGGACCAAGGCTACACATGCACACTGTGGGAGCAGACGCTTACACTGTGGGATCTGCTTCAGACGCACAAGAGACTTGGACAGCCGTTAGCAAACAGTTTTGTGTGGAAGGTAGAGCACATTGAAAACACATTCAACTTACAATAAGTCCTCATCAATAATTCTGTAGAAATGTTACTGCAGTACTGCCGCAAAACCATGGTTCATCATGAACAAAACCCAGATTCTTCCTCACTTTGAAAAACATACAGAAAAAAGGAAAGGGTACAGGAGCAGAGAGAGAGAGAGAGAGAGAGAGAGAGAGAGAGAGAGAGAGAGAGAGAGAGAGAGAGAGAGAGAGAGAGAGAGAGAGACACAGACAGACAGAGACAGAGAGGAAGGAAGAGGGTGAAAGAGAGAGAGACACACACACAGAGAAAGAGAGAGAGAGAGAGAGAGAGAGAGAGACAGAGAGAGAGGGAGAGAGAGACAGACAGACTGACAGAGACAGAGAGGGTGAAAGAGAGAGAGAGACACACACACAGAGGAAGAGAGAGAGAGAGAGAGAGAGAGAGAGAGAGAGAGACAGAGACAGACAGAGAGTAAAGGAGGGAGAGAGAGAGAGTGTTGTCTTATTATGAGTTTTGAGAGTTTTGAAGCATGAACTGCACTTTAGAGTAGAGGAATTTCTTTTTTAAACAAAAACTGTCTATTTTGCTATTGATCAAAACTGTATGTTTACAATTCATCCTCAACTGTAAACACAATAAAAAATTTCCCCTATGTTAATGATAACCTTTGAGACTGAATTCATAATATCATATTCATCATCAAAGATAAAACTTGATTTTCACAGAGTCTTTATATATACTTCAACAAACAGATTTGAGTAAGTTATATAACGCAATAGTGTTAGTTCTATACGAAACGCCCCATGTGTATTATGGTTTCAGGTTGCAAGAGCAGCTGCTTCACACATAGAAGCCCACTCTCCAAAATATGATTGTGTTTTGAGTCCATCACTAATCAAAATTTCATCAACTGGAGCAGTTTACACAAGTGACAAGTTACTTTCCGAGTCAGACACTCCAGAAAACTCTTCAACAAGTTGGCCACCACCGCCAGAAATAAAGACTCTGATGTATAGACTAAGCCCAGAGAAAGCAGCCATTTGGGCTTTTGGTAAAAGTTATCTCCCAATAGCAAACTGCAAAATACTTAACCTATTTTCTTCAGTATAAATTGAACTGCTGGGGCACTTTAGTTTGGTTAAAGCAATACTGCATTCAAAGCATCAAAACCTTTTGAGTAGTTCTTAAGAACAAAGCAATTTATATCTGAATTTCGGAAGACTAACAAAATTTAAAACAAAAAAAGAAGGATGTTGCTCTAAAAGAAAAAAAAAAAAGAAACAAAAATTTTCAAGTCTTATTTTTCCACAGTTTTCTGATGAAAGAACCTGTGCTCAAAACAATGAATTCAAATTAAAAGTAATTGATAGACAATTTTTTTTCTCCCTCAAGCAAATAGTAATCGTCTTCAAAAAACCATGAATCGTTATTTCATTGCTCTGTTTCAGGATGTTTAATGCTGGACATGGTAGCTGTCATACCAAATGTCCAAACACCCAGGGAACAGGGAAGGAGGAAGCCTAGCATTCCCCAACCCCAGCCTTCAACATTTCAGGCAAAACTGAAAGTTCTGAGAGGTTTGCCTGATGATGCACTGAAAGATACAATAGAGAGGAGCCTAAACAATGACCCGTCAAAACGACCAAGCACCAGAGATATTTTAAGAGCTGCAAAACAGCAATAACTAGAGATACCACACACCAAAGATATTTTAAGAGTTGCAAAACAGCAACAACTAGAGATACCACACACCAAAAATATTTTAAGAGTTGAAAAACAACAAATTAGAGATCACAATATATAAATGTAAAATCGAGACAATTTAAAAAACTTTCCCTATAAATGTCCTTAAACCCAAAAAGTTAGAATTTGCAAGCTGTGTCAAAAAATAGCCATTTGAGGAAAATCTTTTTCTTTTCTCCTATGAATTCTATCGACAACACAATATGAGAAGTTTTACAACCAGTCTTTTCCTGGGCTGGAGAAAGCTCCTTGAAACCTAACATTAAAATATCACTTGGCCCAAATTTCAAAAATTGATGTCTAGATACTGAGACATGTGACTCTCAGACTGAAGTGTGACCAATGCTGCCCGCAATATCTTCAATATTTTACTCAAAAAGTAAAGAAGAAGCTTAGAAAATAAAGGGCAGCTTGTGAACAAAAGAAGAGAGAATCCAACATAATTTTAAAGAAGTATATATCAACTATTATTGGAATCTAGCTTCAGTGCTGAATTTTACACATTTTTATTGTTTTTGGGAGAAAAAAAAATGCTCTTCACTAAAAAAAAAAATATTTGTCACTCTTCTTGTTTGATCAAAGTGCATAAAAAAGAAAAGTTTAATAACGTGCAACTGAAAAGGATATACATAATACTAATGCTCATTCATTTTCATACAAATATATTCTTTTAAAACTTTCTTATGTGCCCTTTTATAAAATTGAAATTTTATGAAGAAAACCAAGATGAGATTGAAAAAAAAAAATTATGAGTAATTACTTATGAAAAGTTAACTGAGAAAAAAAGTTTGAGTGGAAACATGATCGAAACCAGACAAACCACCTAAAGAAGAAGAAGAAGACTTAAGATGATAAGATCAGGTGACACTTACTGGAATAACTTTAGGATTGGCAGCTATGAGATCTGCACTGGTTACATGGCGTGTCTGATCGTCTGTACATTTGACATCCAGCGTGAACTCCACAGCACACTCGGGGCAAAACTCCTCACATGTGCAGTCCTGATGTTACAACACAACATAGGAATAACAGATTTATTCGGCTATAAAAGCAATTTTCTTCAACACATTCCTAGGGGATCATTTTCATCTTTGATTTTTATACAGCTATACACTTTGTTAAGGATAAAAAATAAGGATAAAAAAATATTAACAATGCACATCTATATAAAAGCAAAAAAATAAGTTGGCCTCAACTTCTCCATCACAACTCAAACAATAAAGCTATATATTAGTTGGTAATTTAAAAAGCACCTGCTATGGTGTTATGTCACATTGCTCTACATATCCTTTGAGAAAAATATTGCACTCAGTGTACATATTCAAAATAAATAGAACAGTCTATTTCTCTCTCTCTCTCTTTTTTTAATCTCCAATGATCCTGAAACAATCTAAAGTCTTTTTTTTTGTTTACTTTATGATGATTGATAGACTCTGTTTTCAAGCCATAAATTTTAACATTTTCACAACAGCTCGATTAATCATCAAAGACAAAAGATGGCAAAGAAAAGTCTCTATAGATAGGAGGCTAGCCCATGAGGAAACAATGAAGCCAAGTTTTAAAGGCAGATAAAAGAATAGGAGAGTGCTTTTTGTTACAGTCTAGTGGATAACTTTTGTTGTCTATCTCAAAAAACAAAACAGCTCTGCCCTTTCATTCCTGGAATACTACCAAGTCTTCAGGGGGCTCATAAAGAAGCATTTTCAAACATCAAACCCTGCCAATAAACTTAATAAAAAAACACTTGAGAAATTTAATTTTGTAACAATAGGATGAAAGGGTCAAGAAAAACACTAGTTTAAAAAAAAATGACAACAACAACAACAAGAACAACAAGAATAGTTGTTCCCCAGACTATACAAAAATTAAAGTTGAGAAAATATATTCTTAAAAAGCAGAGAAGTAATTTAAAGCTGTAGACTATTTTCCTGGAATAATTGTAGAGAAAGCCCTCGATCAAAATACTATGAAAATCATTAACCTACCCTTGAATATTGCATCCTCTCCACAACATCTTCACTGGTGAGAGGGATGAGACCCAGCCTGTGGGATATGAACTCATCAAACAGAACTGAGGAATTGGCCTCAATCTGCACCCAATCAATAGCTGGAACAGAAAGATTAAAAAAAACAAACACACACATGGCTGTAACAGAGCAATCAAAATGAACAACAGCAGATAAAATAGTACATAGAAAACTATCAATGTTCCCATTAGTAACAGCATTCATTGGGCACAGAAACTCCTCTGGTGGAAGAGAACAATATAAAATCCTTTAAATGCTGACCTACTTTCTTTATTTTAGGTGTGAATAAGTGCTTGTAGTTTTTTCTTTTAAATACTGAAATGAATGCTCAGCTTCAGATAAAGTAAAACAACACAAGTGTGGCAACTTGGGTAAATCATTCACTGGTTGCATTTTGCATTGTTCACGCTCAAAATAAAGAAATTATATATACAGATATAACCTGAGCATGATGTATTTTCATGCTTATAATTCACGCTTTTTATAGTTAAAAAAAAAATCTTTGTCTATATATATGTCAATTCTGCCAAATAATAATGCAAACTTAAAGATTGTACTTTTATTAACTGTTATTTTTATGGCTCTGGTGCAGAAGTGTTTAGTGACTGATGTAAATATTTTCACTGGTTGCCTCACATTATAATGTAAACTCACCCATTGTTGGCACCTCTGATATGCAAACTCTTCTTATTGAATTCGCCACACTGAAAAAAAAAACAGCAAAAAAAGGATAAACGTGTCATAGATAAACTTCACTATTTCATTAAATTTTTAAATTTTTCACAAGAATACCCTATACTGCGTTCCTGCATGAATATCCACATATTCTTTTGTTACCAAAAACTTTTTCTTCTGCAGTTTGTTTTTATAATAATGTTGGTCATCAGATTCTATTTCTTTTGAGCCAACTAACTGAAAAAAAAAAACACCAAAAAACAACCGGCTTTGATCTTACAATAATGCAAAAACCAAAACAAAAAATGGCAATGACTTATGATTACACAGATCCTTTGATTTTGTCTCAAAATGAAGAGATGATGTAAAACTTTAGTCTCAAGCTATCAGTTACTGAAGCTTGAAGCTCTTACTAAAAATACAGCAGTCAATCAAATAAAACTAAAGTGAAAGATCTCAATTTCTTTGTAAAATACGTTTACTAATATATGCTGTGTGGTATAACAAAAGTTGCCTAAAGTCTTGCCTTTAGAAGGACCATCACCATTCAGAAATCACTACAAATGTTTTAAGAAATCTTGGATCCAAAAGATAAACTGGCAATTAAATCTATAATGTAAAGAAGAAAACAGATGCTGTTTAGAAAATGTAAAAGGCACTTTCAAACAAATAGAAATAAAACAATTTCCCTTTATTTCAGCTTCATCAGTATGGTAAAAGATTGTGGTGATTACAATGATGGAAATTATACATTTAGAAAGATCCAAAGCCAAAAGTTTCCATTAGTTAGGCCATGATTCTATTCCTTCATTTGGTCAACAAGGAAAGAAAAAAATTCATGTCTTTATAACTGTGCATGAGATACATGATTCTTCTAACTACAGTTGTTGTTTTAATTATAAATGCTTCAAGAGTATATAAAGAGATATGTACTCAATGTTTAATCCATTGCAGTTGCTTTGATTTGAAATTAACAAATCAAGATGTTTTTTTAGTTTTCCCATATTCTCTTTTTAGTTTAATGAGGCTTACCTGATACCATGGACAATTTAATGCAATCTTTTAATTACATCATCTAATATCTAAGCATGATTTTTTACAGTTCTAAAAGAAATGAACCTGTACATTCACATTTAATTCTTTACCCAGTCAAAACTGCACTTTGTGTCATAAAAACTTCAGTATCACACAAACTTTCTCTGACAAAATGAAAGTAGACACTGGCTAAATTCTTTAGAAAAGGAGAGTAAAATACCTTTTAAACTTTTATAGCTAATATCTCTAAAAGTGATCATTTGCAACAGAAATGAATTTCATGTTCAGCACACTCAGAACTTAAACAATATCATCACACAACAAAAAAGACAAAACCTTCGTTCAACCTCTGAAGGCTGAACTTCGTGCCATAAAGTGCCTCAGGCTATTGAAAGCCAATTGCGAATTTAACTAGCAAAAATTATAAGTTTGGCAAAGCATTTATACTTCCCTTACTTTTAATTAATCATTAGGCCTATTTATCTTTATCTTTTCTAGAAAAAAGAAATTTGTTTTGGATTAAAATTTAACCTTTGTGAAGAGGGGGAAAAGCCTGAAATTTTTCAAGAACCAGCCCAACTGCTTAAGAGTCAACACAGTCAAAATAAATTGATAATTTTATCTCTTGCAACTGTGCATTATAATTTGTTGAGGCTTTGCAAGCGTCAGATTATAGCGTCAGATTATAACGGCAAGATGTTGACTCGATCACGCTGTTCTAAACACAAAGTAAAGATAGTAATATTTGTTTCAATTTCCTCAAAACTAAAATCCACGCATTCTTACCGTTTGAGTCCGACCCCGACAATATGTACTTACCTTAGATCGGTGTCTTCAATTACAAACTT
The DNA here is from genome assembly GCA_019648995.1 of Plakobranchus ocellatus. Taxonomy (NCBI): domain Eukaryota; kingdom Metazoa; phylum Mollusca; class Gastropoda; family Plakobranchidae; genus Plakobranchus; species Plakobranchus ocellatus. Next base: position 326,915 of record BLXT01000089.1, on the reverse strand, counting down.
GATGTTTTCATCTGTTAATTGAGAGATTGATACCGTGGGTTGGTTGGCGTAAGGCATTATGAAATAATTATTGTTGCCCAACGAGAGTCGAGAGAAGGGTTATTTTTTTTTTTGAGTCTATAAGGTTCTAGATCTAGTTAAACAGAATGTTAAGCCTTAAATATGGACAATTAGGAATCAAGTTCTAGGTTTAAATTTGAGATTACATCTAGATCAATTGGGCTTTAGGTCAGTAGATCTAATACACAGCAACCTCAGCCAAAACTATCGCTCAAGATTTCTAGTTTCGTTTCTCATACAATAAGATGCCAGGTACAAGTTGAGCGATCATGTAAAATATTTACTTCAGAATAATCAAATTGCCTTTTAATTTCGAAATCTATATAAAGTTAGGTCTAAGTGGGTGAACGTCTTCTTCATTTCTTTATTATATAAAGTTATAAATATATTTTCTCTTATAGTAATATTAGACATTCTCCAAGACCATGCATCATAATGATTTAGCTCTCGTACTATCTGGCATAATACTCGTCATAGAATTATGGTTTGGGAGCGTTTATTTTTTTTACGTGCTACGTGAATTTTGACACGCTGTGTGCAAAACCGTTTTGACTCTCATCTTCTACCTTGGCTTGTCGCAGATATCATTACTAATTTTTTTCAGATCTGCGTTTTTAGGTTTTCTGCGTCCAACCATTGTCGACCAAGGCTATTTAGGTGTTTGATCTTCATTGTATTCAAACTAAAGAGATGATTAGAAGCGATACCTAAATATTGATTTCTTATCGCGTGCTTAATCAAGTTATTGCCTTGCTGATCATCACCCCGTTTTCGGGCAATGAGCCTCGAAGACATTATTGCCTTGTTCTACACACCAGTTCAGTTTGTCAGCTAATCTTCTTGAAAATATTTTGTATAAAGAGGAGAGAGAGAGAGAGAGAGAGAGGGAGAGAGAGAGAGAGAGAGAGAGAGAGAGAAGAGGAGGAAGAGGAGGAGGAGGAGAATCGGTACCAATTGTACTTCACCCTGAGACACCTTAAGCTCGATTTCAAAGCACGATCAAGTGCGCAGTGGTCCGTTTTTATTGCTTGAGTTGGTGCTTTGTGGCAGCATTATTGAAAATGGAACCTTTCGTCCCTACTAAGCAACCGTAGAATAAGCCTAAAAACGTTGAAATCTAACTGGACATTAAAGAAGAAGTATTGAATTGATAAGGAATCGACACTGAAGAATCAATGTGTGCAATTAGGCCTAAAGTTCTCAAAAGGTATTGGTTTTAATTTCTATCTGGTTTGAACTTTTTACAAATTTTTATGACGATTTAACAATATGTCTAGATAGCCTTGGCCGTGTAAAATCCCCATGGCAAATGCAACTTTTCAATTTAGGGTGAGAAACAACAGAAAATAATAATTATGTGCATCAGGCGCAAGCCAAAAGTCTTGATTAGGCAAAGGCTTGAACGGCAGTGGTCAACAATAACCTGTGCAACATAGATACATACCTGTACTTAGCCTCTTGTTATATTTTAAAGAAACTTTCAATGAAAGATTAAAGTCTAAACAAGGAATCAACTTTCTTGTGTACGACATAATCAGTATCACAAAGATTTTTTTTTAAGTACCAAGGCTTGCAGCTTCCCTACATACGTTAAAAAATGTTTCATCATTCGGCTGTTACAAAAAAAAAAAAAAAAACCATTTTGCATTTTTCACATATTAGAGAGGACTTCCTTAAAATGATTGGCCCTTTCCAACATTCGCTGGGTGTTGGTGGCATAGAAGATAGGGAACGCGCCCTGAGATCTCGGGTTCGGGCCGCGCCACCACTGCCCTGATCTGACGGAGAGCCTCAAAGCCTGAGATCCCCTTGTTGTGGACTGGTTGTATACATACGACAAAAAATCCAAACCAACAATTAGCTGATACGAACAAAGATATGCCTGCAAATCTTTAGGAATTTCATTTATTTACATCGCGTTTCAAGTATTTTTAAAATGATTGCAAAGACTGAATTAGAAATGTGTGTTGATTTACGATTGTTACTAGAACGCCTTTCCCTGACAACATTTTTCCAAGACCACACCGGCACAAAGTGTCTTATAAGCCTCATTAATTACAGGACCCTCTCTCAAGAAGTAAGTTCTTCCAGGGTGATTGTACTTCTTTTTGTCTTCCAGGGTAATTGTACTTCTTTTTGTCTTCCAGGGTAATTGTACTTCTTTTTGTCTTCCAGGGTGATTGTACTTCTTTTTGCTTTACAGGGTAATTGTACTTCTTTTTGTCTTCCAGGGTGATTGTACTTCTTTTTGTCTTCCAGGGTGATTGTACTTCTTTTTGCCTTCCAGGGTGATTGTACTTCTTTTTGTCTTCCAGGGTAATTGTACTTCTTTTTGTCTTCCAGGGTGATTGTACTTCTTTTTGTCTTCCAGGGTGATTGTACTTCTTTTTGTCTTCCAGGGTGATTGTACTTCTTTTTGCCTTCCAGGGCAATTGCACTTCTATTTGCCTTCCGGGGTATTTGTACTTCTTTTTGCCTATTGTCATAGTCATATTACTTCCAAATTTGCAGAGTAATATCCCCTTTAATAACTTTTTGCCTATGTGGTTTGGTCAGCGTAATGGTTATTTTTTTATATCTAACTAAGCTTGCAAAAAAAAAAAAAAAAAAAAAATATATATATATATATATATATATATATTACTTCCTGCTCAGAGCGACCGTTGTGCAAATAATGGTTGGGACGACCGATCGTATATGTGCCGTTTTACAAGCTACAATGCCAAGGATACCATATCTAGCACACTTATTCTCATCATTAGTCAAATTGTTATTGGTAGGCCTATGGTTTTTTTGTTTTCATAGGAAAAATATAGAAAAAATTAGTGGTCGTTTTCATATTTCTGAATGTTTGATCAGCGTTATGACCACTTGCATTCTGAACAACCATTTGACCCGAGTTACAACGACCATCATTATGACGACATATATACTGCGGTATGAATAGGTCTTAACTTAGTATTTGTATTCTTATTCTGATGGATTTGATAAAAAAAATAAGTTTTAGCTGTTTTTGTGGGAGGTGGGAGGATTGGCACTATAATAGACACCCACATCTATGAATCTCCTAGGGACGGAGAGGCATTATAGAATTTTTATCTGACTTACCACTAGTAGAACATTGAGATCTACAATATTTTTAATTCTACACGTCCAGTCCATACTTCATAACAGGATCTAGAATGAGAAATGCCTAAAAAAATATTACAACACAACTTTACTTTCAAGACTGTAGGACTCACTGATTCTAGTGACATTCTTTTCAATAAAATTGGTATAAAGCTCGTGCAGGAGAGAAGGGAAAGAGAGAAAATGATAAAAAGAAGGGTGGGAGAGAAAATTAGAGAAAGAGAGACAGAGAGTAAAAGAGAGAGAGAAATTTGGAGTGCACTTTTCACAAAGAGAGAGAAAGAGTGTAAGAGAGCGAGCGAGAGAGAGAGAGAGAGAGAGAGAGAGAGAGAGAGAGAGAGAGCGTTTGACAGAAAGAGATCCAGAGATACAGACAGAGAATAAGGGAGTGAGAGAAAGAGAGAAAGAAATTTTAATAACACTTTTCCCAGAGGTAGAGCAAGGGAGAGAGAGAGAGAGAGAGGGGGGGGGGAGAGAGAGAACTTTTAACAGAAAAAGATGCGGAGATAAAAGACAGAGAGTGAGGAAGAGAGAAAAAGCGAGAGAAAGAGACTCAGAGAGAGAGAGAGAGAATGAGACACAGAAAGAAATTTTGACAGAAAGAGATTCAAAGATAAAGACAGTAAGGGAGTGAGAGAAAGAAAGAAAGAAAGTGAGACAGGGAGAAATGGAGAGAGAGAGAGAGAAATTTTGAGTGAACTTTTGACAAAGGAAGAACAAAGAATAGAGACTCAGAGCTAAGGAGAGAACAAGAGACATAGAGACTCAGAGAGTTAAAGAGAAAAAGCTGGAGGGAAAGTTTCGGAGGGAGAGAGAATAACAGAGCGAGAAAGAGACTCAGAGAGAGAGAGAGAGAGAGAGAGAAAGAGCGAGAGATAGACTGAGAGAGAGAGAGAGAGAAAAAGAGCGAGAGATAGACTCAGAGAGAGAGAGAGAGAGAAAGAGCGAGAGATAGACTCAGAGAGAGAGAGAGAGAGAGAGAGAGACAGACAGAGAGAGAAAGAGAGATTCTGACAGAAAGACATGCAGACATCTAACAGAATGAGGAAGTGAGGGAGAGAATAGGAGAAGGAAAGTAATTTTAAGTGTACTTTTGGCAAAGGTAGAACAAAAGAGACCAGAAATAGAGAGAGTGGGAGAGAGAGAAAGAGAGAGAGAGAGAAAGAGAGAGAGAGAGAGAGAGAGAGAGAGAACTTGACAGAAAGAGATGCAGAGATAGAGACAGAGAGTGAGGGAGTGAGAGATAGAGACAAATTTTGGTTATACTTTTGACAGAGGTGGAGAAAAACAGAGAGAAAGTGTGAGAGACAAAGAGAGAGATAGAGAGAGAGAGAGAGAGAGAGAGAGAGAGAGAGAATAAAGATAGAGAAATTTTGACAGAAAGAGATGTAGGGATAGAGATACTTTCACAGATTTAGAGCGAGAGAGAGAGAGAGAGAGAGAGAAGTTTGGACAGAAATAGATGTAGAAATAGAGACACTTATAGGGAGCAAGGGAAAAAGTTACATTAAAATCTCGATGAAATTTCTAGCGCTGAGCGCACGCTTTCCTAGAAAATGCCCTGTATATCTGGGCGTGTAATTTTGTCCTCATAAAAGCAATAAAAATAAAACAGACTTTGTTGCAAAGATAGATTTTGCTAATTTTATTGGTGTATAGAACAAGACAAACAAACAACACGGGAACACACCCGCGCGATATTTCAGGCAAATGCTACTGTTTATGGCCCGAGCTGGCAGATTAGGTTATTCCACTGCGCAGTATATACTGTACTTAATAATTCACTGTTTGCTGGGACAAAAAATGAATATGTATTTATTCTCTTGCTCTTTTTATGCGACAAGCCATCTTTGCATTATTGTACTGCATTATTTATTCTTTTTTTTGTGCGATGCCATCTCTGCTTACGTATAATTATTTTTCCAGCAAGGATTAGAGCTCTCCATCCAAGTTCATCATTATTCTGTAATAACAAGCGCACCAGTCAGAGAAAAATTATGTATTGTGGTTTCCCAATGAATTTGCAATGAATTAAAAAGCAAAAAAGGTAATTGAGCCAGAGCTGAAGTCAGGCTTTCTTTATGGACCGTCCAAAAAATTAAATCAAACCACAGTTTATATTAATATGTGTATACACCTATTTGTTTATTGAATCTTTGTGTAGGTTTAAGATGATGTTCATTTAACACAATGGAAAATAAAGTTTCATTTGTTTTCTTCAACAGCGCAAACGATTCTTCCAGCTTCTCTTGTTTCTCAAAAGACTAGAATCTTTGCGAGTTTTCTTAGTGAAGCTCAAGTTTGTCAGTG
>BLXT01000089.1:276319-288016 GCA_019648995.1 Plakobranchus ocellatus | reverse complement strand
GAATGCGAATGCTGATGTAATGTTTGCTCACCGCGTCCGCAAGGTAAAAACCATGAGATTGAATGCGAATGCTGAATATAATGTTTGCTCACCGCGTCCTCAATGTGAAAAGGTCATGCCAGTTTAGTCATTACGAGTGGTGTTATTAAATGGCGAGCCGTATGCAATAGTGTAAGAACTTGGGGCTACTGAAAAGTTTTTGAAAAAAAATCATATGAACACGTAATTTAAAACTTTTGGAATTGTTTAATGCATTGAAACTTGCATTAGTAAAATGGGATCACAGAAACTTCAAACATTAAAAGCCTTAACAACAAAAACCGCTGTAAGTGCATAAACACGAGGTATATGAGTCAGTGCAAGCTAATGAAGAAACCAGTGGAATGGATACTTCACTGAAAGTTACTAAAGGAAGCGTTGCATAAAGTTCCGGCCAGGTATTTATCTTTTTGCCTCTGGAATAAAAAAAAAGGAGTTAAACAGATATGTTTAATTCAACAATGACCCAAGTGTTTCTGCAATGAATGCATTCTCACTGCACTGAGAATAATGTGAATTTGAAGCTTCTCCAATCTTTGAACTTGTATCTTGGTCATGATAAAAGAATAAAAATACACAATAACGGAAAAAGTCATCGCCTATCATTGATCAAAGCAAGTATCTAGAGATACTGATCAGCCGAGAATTCTCTCAGCGCAGAAAAATCTTCTGCAGCTACCGTCAGCCCCAGGACAAACTCATCGACTGCTAGAATAATTGAAGACTCTCATGCACAAAATGTTAGATAATAATATATTAAAAAGTAAAGGGATTAAAAAAAAACCACTGTAAGTGTCATTATTTCAGATACCGAAAAGTTTATGACATTTTTTTCTGTAAATGGCAACAAATTGCAAATCAAAGGAATGAAGATCTCTTAGCCGTCTCGACTTTATGAATCAGGTGCGGATTTTTGGATTACGAAGTCAGCTATTTCCTTATATATACTAAAAAAAATTGGTTATATGCATTTAATGCATCAGATGAAGAAAACTATGATATTTTAAACAAAAGGTTAATGAGGTTAAACTATCGGTACTTCAGTCAACTAGAATATCTACAAGGATCTTAGATATTTATTTTATTTCTTTTACATCCTTGGCAACCTTGAAATTCTCTTATACATAAGGATTCAACACCCAAACTTGTAATGCTTTTATTATTACTCCCAGGACAACGTTGCTAAATTTTATAAGACTAAGTTGGGTTTGTTGTATAATTTATTTTCGTAAAAGGCGCGTACTAGAGTCCTATTGAATTATTATACATTCTTAATAATGCTTGCCTCTGTATCTCAGTACAATTGTCGGTACACAGACCTCATTAACACAGTTAAAAGGTCTGAAACAAAATTATCAATCAGTTTGCAAAAGCCACATAGAAGTGCAAGCAAAATTGCAATAGCTTGATATATCAAACTAGTAGAGAAAACTGGTATTGACCAATCGATTAAACGGCGCAAGAACCTGTGCAGCAAGCATTAGCCATACATAAACAATATCTAATATTTGCGCAGTAGGTTGGACAAGAGAAAGTGCCTTTGCGAATTGTCATAAGAAGGTACCTAAGACGATTTGAGCAATCAGTCGTCGAACAGAGGAAAAAATGCTTGTAGTTTACAGAGATACTTTAACTGTACAAATTGTGTTTTGAGGATATATTGAAGTACTATGTTGAGGACTCCCATTTGAATTTCTTGCTCTGAAATTTCAAGAAATACCTTAGAGCCAAAACAATTGGTGACCAATAATTAGAAGCAAACATGACATGCCTTGGTAGAGTGATGACTGTTTCCGATAATAATAGAAACAGTCTTCAGGAGCGGAGGTATAATTTCTCTAGCTCACTTGTTTACCTGAGGTAGGTCTCAAAATTGTGATGCACAATGTGCTGAGTACTAATAAGATAGTAACGCACATACAGCTAAGGCCTCTCTAAACTCTGACTGGTGACAAGCTCCTGCGGATCTTAATTTATATGTTCGTTCAAATCAAGCGTTTCTTTATAACAGGAAGCAACCATCACCCAAGCAAGATTAGCCTCGCTTGTTTCTCGTTGCTAGGTTAAGCCTGATTACGAAACTGAAGCCTTAGACTTAACCTTTCTAAGAATTCTTCATCGGCGAGGACGACAGTCGTGAAAGATATTACTTTCTTTTTTCCAATTATCTTTTGTTCTTATTCCTGTAAATCTATCAATCTATCTATCTATCTATTTATCTATCTTTTTATATATCTGTCTGTCTGTCTGTCTGCCTACCTATCTATTTATCGATATAAATGTCTTCTTCATTTAAAAACTCTGAAATACACACTCTTTCTATATAGATGGTAGGCGTAGCAAATCTCTGAACACCGTATTTGCAAAACAGCAGTTTTGCTCTCTCTCTCTCTCTCTCTCTCTCTCTCTCTCTGTCTCTCTGTCTCTCTCTCTCTGTCTCTCTCTCTCTGTCTCTCTCTCTCTCTCTATCTCTCACTCTTTTTTAAATTTTATTTTACATATTACTTAAGATCTTATTTCTGTACTTCTAAAACCGTGTATTAAATTACTTAGTTTGATTCACCAACATGACTTTGCTTCACATTTAAAAAATGGAAAAATTTGACCTTTTGAAGTTGATATTAATTTGTGGATTAATTCGATCATGTATTATTCATAGCCAAATGAAAAAGGGTTTTGTGCTTATTTTATAACGGTTATAAGATAAAAGAAAATCAATGAATCGATCAATCTCTTGGTTTCGTGACCTTTATTCTCTTTTCAAACGTTCTTTCCCATCTCCCCCTAGTTTTCTGCGATTCAATACTCAAACTAATAAATTACAAAAATACACAGCTATTGCTTTTGTTGAACCTTCCAATTTTCCAGCGAATTGTATTTGGGGAGATCAGGCAATGGTACGGGTTATGTGGAACGGTTCCAAGTACGAAGGTCACTGTGCTGGGTTAAAAGGTGTGTATGGAAACTTTATGTGCTACGATGAGGCCGTTGAAGATTATTGCTGTGGGACCTGTGGAAAATTTCACGCTGGGATAAAAGGTAAGTTGCCGCAAGGAATGGCAAATCTTTGAGAAAAGAAGGAGGGGCGGGGGAGGTAATAGTCTCGTACCTGGAGGTCTCTTCATCACAGATTAGAATCCTACACTAATGAAACATCTTATGAGGTGGACGTACACATCTGAGAAGGATACAGAAATAACGTTCACCTTCCAACTACTTATTTCAAGATTGATTGTCAGATATTTATTTTAAAAATCACACTCAATTGGGAAATGGTTAATTTAGACTGACATTTAAAATTTTATTAAGGCAAACAAAAAATAAATAGAATTTAAAAAAAAAGTAAATTAGATAAAGTCCTGTGCTAAACTAATCTGACCTATGAATAAGGATAAGCTTGTAAACGTTTGAAATGATTTTTATGTATGCTGATCTTGTTAGAAATTTACAAACACGAGTAGCTGTATAGCACATTTAGTTTAAACTTGACACTCAATTAAGGTTTGACTTTGACAATATCATTCTGGGTATTTTCAATGCAAAAGAAACAGACGGAATCAAGAGATGTAATTTAAATAACTTTGATTTACATTTGGAAACAGTTCTTTGTGTGCATGAGTTTTGACAACTGGTTATAGTAGATTAAGGGTCACTGAGTTTAAATATGCTGCCGTTTTTTTTTTAAATCAGGTGTACTTTTTTGCATTGAATTAGTTCCCATTTACTAATGATATATACTGGAAATACAAAACACTGCTTTCAAAAGCCCAATCCAGTACATGGATAAGAAATCCAAAACATGCTTATTAAGTAGAACAGACTCTCACATGAGGATCAATGATTTCTGGATTATTAAGCACAAGTGCACTTGAAGGCTACATTTCAGACGGTCAATTAATCGAAGATTTGTGCCTGAACTACTCTGAAACTTCTTAAAAGTTTCACAGTAACAGCTGATCTGTTTCCAAATATAAGTAGATATAAGCAGAAAAGTATGAAACAGCATACGCGCAATGCAACAAAAGGACACTGTCTTGTACTCCGCCTTTTTCACACACAATTTGATGTTGTTTGATGCTGTTAAGGTAGTCGGCTCCAGGATTGAACTGAACATGTGGATGTTAAAGCTCTAGGAGCTCAATGAGCTAAAAAATTTAAAAAGTAATGATTAGATGGTGCTTAGCAGAGAATTTCCAAAATATTGAAATATATAATTATGTTACAGATTGTTATTTCAAGCCACGTAACAATTTTTGGCCCCACGAGAAGGGCAAATAAATAAAAACGCCCCTGGAAAGCACCGTGACTTTATATATATATATATATATATATATATATATATATATATATATATATATATATATTGCACTGTCAAATGGAAAAAAAATTACAAAAACAATCAAAGAGTACCGTTATATCATTTGAAGTTTTTGTCTTGGAGAAAAGCTATGGAGAATTTGTATCCTAACCTGACTAGAATTTTGGAAAGTGTGTATGTATTTACTCCAGATAACTTTTGAATATTAAAAAGATGAAAATGAAACTAGCATTGCTTGTTTTGTTCAATATGGTGTAATGTTCTGCGTTGTCAAGTTTTGACAGCTTTGCTAGATTTGATGTGACATGATAATAATAGACATTATTTATCTTTTCTATTAGGTTGCGAGTATGGCGACTGGTACGGTCACTGTAACCATTTTACTCAAGATGAGATCTGCTATTACTTTAGCCATATTTGCTGCCTGTTTTGCCAGTAAGTCGATGAATATTTAAATTGGCAAGTCTCACACATCTGAAAGAAAATATGGCTTTGAATTTGCTTTCGTTTCTCCAAAAACTGCAGATTGATGTTAGATTTTTGTCACTTTTAGCGGGACAAGATTAAAAGATCTTGCCCCTCTTTTCTCTCCAGGGGCTACAAAAACACAAGATCTTCTGAGTCGCGCCCAAACGTCAGCGGTGTAACTAATGATCTCTCATTGGTTACCATCAAGGTTATCGATGACTTGAAAGCGATTCCAAATGATCCCAAAGAAGATTAAGCCTTGCAGAAGATATAATTTATCACATAAAAAGATCAATATGTCGCCATAGCAGACAAAAAAAAATGTTTCAAGAAGAAAATGTTCATCTCTACTATTTGAGTCAATTACTAACATTTTGAGCAATAAAAGATTCATGAAATGTAAGAATTCATGTGTTTTTTCATGATCTCATTTTTCAGTCCCCATTTAGCCAACGTTTATCCAAATTAGCAACCTAAAAATATAGCGAATGCTTCGTATAGTTTTAGATTATTATTACTGCTACACAAACTGATTTTTTAAAAACTCAAACTTAGGAAGAAAGAGCTTTGCCAAAGTCAATATTTTTTGAGATTTTAATGGCATATACATAGAAAAAAAGGGGGTTGGGATAGAGAAGAGGTGGAGTTAGGTCTAGATTGCAACACGCCATTTATAAAAGAACGCTCAAATAAAAAGTTTACATGCAAACACTTGACTTACCACTAAAATGCGTAGTGAATAATTTTATAAGTTAACAGTTATTTAGCAGGGGAACATTCAGGGCTTTGAGATCATTATCATTATCACCATTGTCTCTCAACATAGACACTATCGAGGTTCATCTTGGAATTGGTTTTTTATTTTTTTTTAAACTATCACACGTCGATTTCTTAGAAGCAAACCACCCTGTCATTTTTCCTATCGGCTGGGACATGGTATGACATAATTTCATTATTATTTGTCTTCAAATTCTCTACTAGAAGAATTGTATGCTCTAATATTCTTGATATGTCGGGTAATAAAACGTCTGGTGACAAGTGGTACATTAACATCTTTTGTGAGATTAAAACGTCAGTTTGAGTTCATTGGATTAATCGAATGCTAACAATTAGGTACAAAAAAAAAAACAGCCCTACCCTGCATGCCCGTAGCTTGGACTGTATCAAAAGCCAAGAGAATTCAAAGTGAACATAAGTCTAGTACAAGATTTATCATATTTAATATTCAGCATATTCCACAAGAACATTAAAACAAAGAATTAATTTCCCAGAAAAAATGAAAACTGATAAAAGCAGAGGTAAAAGTAATAAGCCAACAATACAGGACGATTTTTGGGACAAAGACCGTAAGTGCCTTTGATAGAAATGTAAAATAAGCTAGAAATGATAAACAAAAGACTGGTTAAAGATTCATACAACCAAAGCATACAAAATGATAGAGTACGCACACTGAAAATACTGGAAATTTTAGAATTTGCAAAAATCAAAGGCGCTCAGGTCAGATCCTACATTAGATGGATAGAAGTCAGGGAAGAAAGCTTGAACTTTATCTTAACCTTGAAAAATAGTGAGCTGTGGGGAACACAATACATCGGATCACTAAGGAAAACGGGAGCGAAGTGACGGGAGATGTTATGAAAATCTTTACAAAGAGGAATAGACGGATAAAGATATTTTTACAAACAGCTAAACGCTTCACGAAATGCTTAAAAGCTCAATAATTTAATGAACAACAAATTGATTCCAACGGAAAACACTTCTCCGAGAGAGAAATCTTAACAGCTTTAAAGTCTATGAACATGATTCGGCAGCAGGGCCGGATGGCCATTCCTGTTGAATTTTTCATAAGTCTTCTGGATAAGCATTAAAGAAATAATTATGGAGGCTCTATTTTATAGCCACGCCAAAAACAAATTATGTCACTCATAAAAACAGGGTGCGACTACTCTGCTGCGCGAGGATAGAAAAGTGCAAAGAAACTTGTTTACTAACTGGCGGCCGATTTGGATGACAAATGCCGACTATACAATATTTTCAAAAGCGATAGCTTTTACAATTAACGAATTTTTTGCAATGCATCATACATGAAAACCAAACACGCTTTATAAAAGGAAGATATATCTTTATAGCGATATCCCTCGCATAAGGTAAATAGAAAATGCAGTTGAATAAGTAAGCTCCAATATAAATGCAAAAGCGACAGCCTTAAGTATAGATTGTCCGAAAGCGTTTCACACCTTCTCAACAAGCCTTATCGCAACATGCACTACAACTCTACGGTTTCGGCGAAAACTTCACACGATGGAACGACATTATCCTCACAGATCAAAAACGGATCAAGTGACTCTGAGGGTCCATCAAGGATGCTCAGTTCCCCCAATATTGTTCCAGATTGCTGTGGAACTGCTGGCTATAAGCATTCGACAGGAAAAGAAAATACAAGATAAACCTTTCCCAAAGTTTGCATTCGTCCTAAAAAATACTCCAGTTTGCGGACGAAACAATATTATTCCTAAAAGATGTAATTGACTCCAGAGAAGTGCTTTCGAAGATGAACGAATTTAGCCTTTTCTCAGGGTTGAACCTTCAAGAAAAAAATAATCGAAGGTAATGGTACAATCCCGATTCTGCCCGCAACCAAAACAAATTAAACATAAAGATTGTGTAAACAATTTAAAGATCCTAGGCATGGTATTCAGCAATCTTAAACCTACGTGAGAAAAAAAAAGGGGGAAGTCAGAATAGAACAAATCGAAAGAATCTATATATCTAAAAGGCATTAAGACATCTAGGCTTGATGTTTCTGCCACATCTCCTCCTGAACCACTCTATGCTCAGCCTTAATTTTTTGTGTAACATAATCTACCTATCTTAGTGTCGCATTTAGTACATGAAAACCAAGAAATACTTACTGATTTTAAAAAGGGATATTTTTATTTTAACAAACTTATTTTCGGCAACACACACACACATACACACACTAGCGCGCGCGCACATACATACTCAATTTTCAAACAAAAATATTGCCTATTTGGTAAAGGAAGATCGTGCTCTGTTGGTAAAGGAAAACAAATAATACGTTATGTTTTGAAACCTTGGCTATGAAAAGAGATTTTTAGCAGCCGCAAACTATCACATACAAGCATTTATTCACCTACTTCAAATTCAGCAAGTTAAAAAACTGACATTCTTTCGTCCAATAAACTATGAACTTGAAGATAAAAAATTATTTGGCCTAGCTAGAGAGCGAAAGCGAAACGAAACAAGGGAAATATCGACAGTGATGCTCTACTGGCTCCATTACTCTCTACCCAGTCATTTTAATACTTTATGGAAAGTCGAAATTCAATGTACATCCAAATCTATAGGCTCAAATCTGTGCATAATTTCCTGACTCTTAGATCCAATTCACAAGCTTGCTGTATTTTGTGGGATTCTGAATTAAGTTTTAAATCGTAATTATAGGCGATATAGATTATTTTCTAGATCTATCCAATCGATAAAGCCTAGCATTTAAAGATCAAGATTCGGCCTAAACTCTAGCTCTGGATTCTAGATTAGATCTTTAGAGACTGTTCCATCTAGATTAAAGATAAAAATCAAAGTTTGACCTTAAATGTAGAATGCAGGTATTTTATTGGAACCTAGACTATAAATTAAGTAGATCTAGATACAGGCCCTAGATATCTGGATCCTGATGATATTTATAAGGAAATATATTTAGGTCTATTGTAATCCTCATAAATTTAAATCGGCAATTGTTTACATTCACATTTTATATTTATTATTATATTTCGTATCGGTCTTTTTTCGTTACTCGGTTGTATAATATTCAGTCGCTGCCACCTATCGATGTTTTATTAAGGATACTAAATCTGTTCTCTCTAAATTTTTGACTTAATTCTTTCTTCTTATTCTCTCTCAGACAAAGTTCGAAAACCGATGTAAAAAAGACCGATACCGAATGCATGAATATATCGTGAATCAAAACCATTGCCTTAAAATCATCTTAATATCGTTGGATGAAGAATCAAATCTTTATCTAAGCCTTACTTTAATCAGGATCATAAGGTCAAATTTGGCAAACCTTTTCCACAATTTCTTTTCCAGGATTCTGACTATCGCCCAAAACTGAAATTGAGAGCAGATCCTATCTTGAATTGTTGGTCCACGTTGAGATTATGATTGCAATTCGGATAGCAAAATTAAAATACTGGCCTATATATTTACTATACCTATAATCCAGATTTAGAGAGCTAAAGTTTATTTCAAGCTTTCCGTTCCATTACTGGTGAATATCAGGTGGTTTGAGTTTTTACTAAGGCCTAACTTTAATCTTGGCGATTTTTTAAATAATTGCGGTGAATGACTACAAAAGCTAGATTTTGAATATTGACTGTCAATCCAACATTTGGAGCGAAACTAAAAGTATCGTGATAGTATCGATCTACGCTTGGATTATTGTAATCGGTAGAGTAAAGTTAATATTTTAGATTTAGATTTGGATGGTGAAATTTTATTTCAAGCTTTCCGTTTCTTTATCGCAATAGTGAAATTTTGGTGGTGGTATTTTTTCGTATAGGCCTGCATTTATATTATCGTGGTGAATGGCTGCAAAATCAGGATCTTGATTACGAGCTTTTCCCGTCTTCTTCCATTCCTGGGCGTTCTGTCTTCCTTTTGGGTGACCTGTTCTCCTTTTTACCGATACCAAGCATTCATGTCTTGTTTTTCCTTATTCATTCGTGTCCAAAGCATTTCATCCTATTTCAATTATCAGAGTGACTTGCGACAAAATATAGTCCTTGAAATAATATCTTGATGACGAACGTTCACCGCCTCTGCTTCTTCCATTCCAAAGTGTTCTGTCTTTTGTGACATATTTTCCTTTTTCCAGGTACTGTGCCATCATAGATTTTTCTGTAGGCCTATTCGTTTGTGCTTCTTTTCATTTCCAAAAGTGTTCATCTTCCATGTTTTGTTCAGAAATTAATTCAGACCTAGCTTTGTTTTAATAGACTTCAAGCCCTATTTTTTTAAAAATTGGACTGTAAAATTTCTTTCAAATTACGCAAAAAGCCAATCGTTATTTGCTGAAACTGTCTGCAAGTCAAGACGTCAACTTCCAGACTTCAGGATACTGTTCAGACAAGGACAATTGAATTGAGGTTGCCTTACGTAATAGTAACTTAATAACTTAATTTGGTTTAATTTTGCTCTGAGTGAAAGATACAACATCTCGAGTTCATAAGGCATAAATACTGAATGAATCATATCAGAGCCGCTGCTAGATTAATTTTTGATTAATTATTGCAGGTCTCAAGCTCTTCATAATTTAGAATGCAAACTCCATTCATAATTGACATCAAATGATCCTCAGTTTAAAATTAAACCTTATTAAGGCTGCGGTATACAAAGCCCCTTTGTTTGGCTTATGTTTTTGCTCTGCGATTTTCACTTCGTTGGTGAAAGAATGCTACAGAAACTAGTTATTATTACAGGACAGAGATAATCAAGAGATTAGATGATAAATATATCAGTAGATGTAATAATGCTCCAATGAGCTGAACAGCACACCTATCGCATAGAGAGGTGTCTTTAATTCCAACCAGAAATAAAAACTAGGCTCTTGATCTGGAAGGATTTCCGCACTGTGGAACCACCGCTAATTACAGGATAATTTTTAGATGACTGATATGTTTTTAAAGAATCTTCCCTTTAATGAAGCTGAAAAACATAACTGTATCCTCCAAGATGTGACTGCTAGACGAAATGAAGGCAAATTTCGAAGGACTGTTGAAACAATTAATTAGTTGTTCCCCTGGCTGGAAATTCTCCCTTTGATCGGATCCGATCTGCAATATCTGAATTTTAACTGGACCTAGACTTTTGGTCTGTCAAAAAATAACCCTATCAAGATGATAGTTCTATGCTTAAATCTATCACTATAAACATAACAGTCTACTTCTGCTAGAGAAGTCCACATCGTTTGCCTTTAAAAGAGGCAACTGACGGTACCTGTGCACATGGTGACATGATTTAAAACATGACAAAATATAGATATTTGGCAGAAGTTCTTCATTTAAAATGTGGATTGTTTACACTAAGTCTTTAAGACTCATCAAAAAAAAAAAAAAAAATTAAATAAAAAATCCTTACCTTTTCTTCTCAATCAGATCAGTATTTTCACAAGTTTGAGGAAAAATCGGTTAGCTACCGATTAAATTGGTAGGTTTGGCAGGTCTGAATTACAATATGCAGATCCTAACATGGAACATAAAAATGCAAGAAATTTAACTCACCTATTGGATAAATTAAAATTATAACATGCTAGACTGTAGATCTCTCTCACGTTTCCTTCCATACACCTTAGCACAGGTTGCAACAATGCAATACTAAATCAGTTAAATAATAAGATACTGTAAAGTTCTATAACTGCCAAAGGCAACTGAAAGGTATTAATTCTATGTTTAGTTTTGAGCCAACAAAAACAGAGTGTTTTGGATTTAATGAGCAATAAAACTGAAGCCTCGGGGCTCAGTATTCTAAGATTAGTTATTTTTACAGCTAGCTTCATTAATTTCTAAAGAGACTTTTTGGAAGAAAAAAAAGTTTTTAAAAGTTGATACAATGTCTGACTGAGTGCAAAAATCTCAGGCATAATCAAAGCATTAAATTAAAAGGTATAATATCATGAGATTATATCTTTATCACTCTTTTTCCTGATGAACACTGAAAAGCAATTTCTTACGAGCTAGTATCACTAATACTGACTTTTGTTCACATCAGTTGTTCTTTTTGCTGTCGTTTGGTTGATTCAATAGCTGCTATCATAGGCACTGAAAAAAAAGTAAACAAAGCACATAGATAAA
>BLXT01000089.1:221765-232005 GCA_019648995.1 Plakobranchus ocellatus | reverse complement strand
TGGGGTTGATTTGTCTGATCAGTTGATAGGAAAGTATAATGCATTGCGTAAAACTGATAAATGGTGGAAAACTTTATTTTTACAATTGATAGACATTTCTTGGGTAAATAGCTATATCTTATTCAATGAGTTTAGACAAAAAAATCCTAACATACCAGAATTACAAAGACCAAATAATTACCATCAGTTAGATTTTACTTTAGAACTGATCAGACAGTTAGCAGGGATAGAGAAGGGGGAAAGTGCACCAGTGGGGGGGAAAGGGAAAAAGAGAGGTCCCCACCCAATGAAGGCTTTTGTTTCAAAAAAACGTAATAATTGTAAATTGTGTTATTCTACAGAGAAAAAAGAAGTTAAATCAAGGTTTTATTGTGCTACTTGTGGTATTTTCTATTGCTTGTCTGAGGAGAGAAATTGCATGTATGAGGCCCATCCTTGGGAGGATTCTGACTGAGCTTTTGCATGAATGGGCTGTTGCACCATTGTCATTATTTCTTATTTTTGCTTTTCAGAAAATGTGTGTCATTTATAAAGATATAATAAAAATAAAAGTTATACTAACAATACTATAATCAAACTGTTTAGAAAACTAAAATTAACTTTAGTCTCCAATAATTATGTACATTGTTCATCAATATTACATGCTCCACTTTGCTCTATATTTTTACGTCGATTTCACTAATTTACATCGTTTTTTTACTGTCCATAGAAATGATGATAATAATGACAACTTGCAAGAATATGTCTTTTCCTGAGTGGCAGAGATGTCAAACATTCAGAAAATACACATTTTGGGTGACCATTTCACTTGATGAGTTTTTTTCTTTCTTTGTGTCTGTTACAGAGTGATATTTTTTACGTTTTTTTTTATTTTTTATTTTTACTGTTTGGGTTTATTTGTTCACTATATTCAAAAAAATATTGCCTAAAAAGCACATAAAAAGAAACTACATTCAATTTTGAACAAAATAAGTGGTCATTTGACTATATATCATAATTATTAGAGAAAATATGACCACTTAAACTAATCCACCCATTAAATTTTTTTGCGAAAGGGAAAATCCTATGGAACCAAAGAGAGTTAAGCATAGCGCATTAAATAATTAAGATTGATAATGGAGAGTAACCAACTTCCGAAATATTAAGTTAAACCAATCCCACCCATCGTCACAACATATTAATGTGAATGAACACGCCTATCCACGAATCTTTCTGTTTTATCCATTTCTCTATCTCCTTCTCTTTCCTTTTTAGTGCGCCTGTTATAATAGAGTTTTTACAATTTCATCATCACCTAAGTAAGTTTTCCGCTCCTAGTCTGTACTTGTACAATTCAATCATCGCCTAAGTTTTCCGGTACTCAAGTTCTCCACAAGAGAGATGGCTTTATTACTGGCTGTGATGCAACAGTGTTTGCTTAGCTTAGCGCTGACTGACGGGACCTAGACATGTAGGGAGTGTCTAGCACAGTCCCGCTGCCTGAGTGGTGAAAGAGAAGGGATGGGCAGGTGCGTGCAGTAGACCTAGCCAGACATCGGGCATGGCCGTCTGTAGTGTGAGGTAACGGTAACTAACAGTATTGGGTTTGCATGGAGTATTGCGCGAAAGAAAGGGATGGGCAAGGAGTGTATTAAAAAAAAAAAAAGAGAGATTTTTTTTATGTGTCGGTTGGACAGTGACTGGGCTTTCCCGTTAGTTTTTATTTCGCTTTAGCGATAGTTTGGCTGCCAAAGCTTTCGGTTTACCGCATCTTTAATAAGAAAGAATAAGAGGAAAAACGGAAAGCTCTTCAATTTCTTTTTGGTTTAGCCATTTTTTCGGTTCAGCCGTTTTTGGTTTAGGTGTGGTCTACTGTAATATGCAAAAAATGTCTTTCTTCCATAATGTTGCTTATTTTCACCTCCAAATGTGAATAGTCATTTGGATTTAAAGAACATAATTGTCTGAGTTTTTTTTAGCTGGCGTGGAATTTCCTTTTTCTATATTTATATGGTCTGGCTGTAGATGTATTTTCATATAGCCAGGGTCATCTTTCTGATCCGCTCAGCAGCTATGACCGAGTGAAAAATCTGTTGTCTCTTTTCTGTTATCATTATTTTTCTTTCTTCTTCTCGTATAAGAAGAGCTGAGACATGTTTTACAAATTATTCCTGCCATCTTGTAGTATTTACAGTACAAGCAATATTTTAATAAGTCAGCCTTATGTATCTGCCATCTTTTGCAAAACTTTTTTACCATTTAAGTGGCTTTTATTTCTACTTTTATGTTCTCCCTTTTTGACTGTTTCTTGGTTTAGTTTCACATTAAAAAACAGGACAACTAAAAATACGTTGAAAATTTGAGCACCAGTCATTGACGTTCAATGGTAGCAAACACTGCCAAGCTCCTTCTTCAAACATTAAAATAGGATTTTGGTCTTAAAGGATAAGTACTATGATATTTTTTTTATTTTAACAGTAGCTCATTTTGTGGTCAAGTTATACTTTTGTTTCATATATATGTCTCTGAAGTATGAAAATCATTTTTAAAGTGGTTTTAAAAAATCTGTGAAAATGAACAGATCGAGACTCAGCAGAGAAACTGTCTGACAAGGTCGATGAAGCTGCTCTTATACTGAACGAGTACAACAGGAGACTCGTGTCAGAACTGGAGGAGAGGAAGAAAGTGGCACGCATGTTACGCTCTTTCATCCTGTCTCAACAGAAGCAAGTATCAGAGACTGAAAAAAGCCTGAAGGTAAATGTTGATACAATCAGAGCTTGGATCAGTGAGGAGTACTTTAGGTTTCTCACATGGCCACGTTTGCTGTTTATTGAGAAGTTCTCAAGCTGTCAGACAGATCATGATTTTGCTTCGGCTCAAAAACTAAATTTTCAAGTAGGCCTTGTAGACTAAGTAAAAAATTATGGTAACCTAGCTTTCACTCTTGTTTATAGAGATTTTGATTTTGAAGGGTTTTAAAGTAAAGGTCTGTGTAGCAGGCTGACTCTAATTTTCTTTCTAGGTTAAACCTTATTTGGGTTAAACATTTTTGGATTTAAATGAATCTATAGTAAATCTTGTTCATAATATGAATACTTACATTGCTCAAGCAGAGAAATGGTGCCATTATTGAGTCAGGTGGTATATTCAAGCGCTGATCATTTGCTTTTTAGTGCTTCCTCATTATTCCTAAATAACTAATTTGATTATCTTTCCAATACAGAGATTTCCATTTTGTTGTTTTTAATTTTCAGGCCTCAAAAGTTTCAATCATTTTTAACACTTAGCTTGTTCAACTTTGTTGCTACTTCTAGTTTCTTTCATCTCATCAAAAATATTTTTTATTTACTTCATAGATAGGTGCCTTTGTTATTTTTGGGGAAAGGGGGGGGAGTGTTTGATATTTTCATGTTTTAAGATTTGTTCTATTTGTATTTTCCAACCTTGTCTCGATCATCATATTGCAGGACATGAAGAGTAAGTTGGAGCATGTGAACAGCGTGCGGCAGGAGCTGATGTCCCACATCAAAAACCTCCCTGATCTCACACTCCTGCCTGACGTCACCGGAGGCCTGGCACCTTTACCTTCTGCTGGTGACCTTTTCTCCCTGGGAAATCACTGAAACTTGCTCATCATCATCATCATCATCATCACTCTATCGTAGCATGTTTCAAAGAAAATAGTTTCATTTCCACATTCTCTCTTTTTTTATTTTTCAAATCATATTCCATTACTTTAAGTCTCAAGGGAGGTTTTTTTTCCCTCTCTTTATCACGCTGGAAAATGTTTTGAGGGTTAAAAGTTTATGTGTGGACACATTTTTAATGTCTTTTTCTGTGAAAAAGATGAATATTTTTTAGTTGTTTGTGAAATAAGGTTAAGTCTTTTTAGATGATTGGCAAATGTCATGAAGAACATGATATAATACTTAGAAATTAGAGAGATTGAAGGTGAAATATGTGACTCCACGAGGCAAATGTTCACATTCAAAACATCCCATTATGCTTTTGTTTTTGTCACAAAATGAGCCCAGCTGGTGAATATAAACAGACACTGTTGGGTGAACCAAAGCAGGAGAGAAGAGGAGAAAGAGCAACTCATACTCTTGAGAGAACCTAGAGAAGAATCTGCTCAAGCTTTCTCCTCTTCAGGGCCAAGAATTGGGGGTACAGTTTACACTTTTTTGTGTGTCAATTACTGAATGTCATGTAAGGAGGCTCATATAACAAACTGAAATCGCTGGAGTGCTTCCTTTTCTACCATCTGTTGTGTCTCATGTGCAGAAACTCAGTTCCTCTGAAAAATTGTCTGTGACATGAAGGTGGCCAGGGTAAATTCATCCAATTTACAGCTGATTTGTCAGTTTTTTAGCCCAGATTTTAGTGCCAATAGTATCTGATTTAACTTATCAAACAAAGTCAAGTGAGTAGAGAGCTTGACAAAATCATTTTGCCATTTTGCCAGCACTGTTTCTCGTTAGGACTAAGCCTAGTGAGAAGATCTTTCAATTTGCCCTGCAATATATCTTTGCAAGGGCACAGGAAATGGTTAGAACAAAAGTTCTGTCCCAGTCTCTTAATGCAAGCCGTGTGTTTCACTCTGCTATGTCCATTGTCACAGAGTAGCCACATGGTCTTTCAGATATAAAACGGCGCAAGCTCACAAGAACAATTGTAAAATGAGAAACTGTAGAGTGAACAACTGTGCACTATTATAAAACATTTATGTTAAGTGTTTGGACAGTAAGGTGAAATAGAAAAATGATGTAGAAAACTGTAGAGTGAACAACTGTACATTACTATAAAACATTTATGTTAAGTGTTTGGACAGTAAGGTGAAACAGAAAAGTGATGTCGCACGGTCACAAATTTCAACATCAGATCCTGGATATGAAACAATTTAGAGGCATAATGCATCTCCCTACTCAATAACATGATTACCTGCTCTTGGTTAGGAACCAGTGCTTACTCTGTGCTCAAACCAACATGCCTGAGGAACCAGACCAGCTTTCTAGAAATTGATCAACATTTCTATTGCATCTGTCACAAATACAACACATAAACAGTTTGACAAATTTTAATGACACAATTCCAAAAAAAAAAAAAAAAAAACCATTATATTTCTGACATCTTAAAAAATGGCATCTCTTGTCTGAAACTTAAGATTTTAAGGATACATTTAACAAATCAAAACACAATGATGAAAAATATGCAGGTGGAGAAGATAAGGGAGTAATGCCACCTTTCTAGTTGGAGCAAAAAAAAACTATTTTTTCTTCACTTATTTTCAGTCAAATAATGGAATCCAACAACAGCATTAGACTACAAACATTCTCAAAACTACTAACAAGACTCCTAAAAATAATACAAGCACATTTTTCCCCAACATCCATGCATAATAATACATATATACATTTACTGCATGCAAAATATAACATGTAAACACTAATATCAACACATCTTCACATTTAATGCACTGCTCTAAAGAGGTGGAAAATGAGTGATGAAAAAAAAAATATTGTGCGTCTCTCAAAAAATTCCTTCCTTTTGTTTTTAAACAATGAGACCAACAATTGCATGGGACACATCACTACATCACTATCATTGGTTAACGTGATCATTCTCTCCTCGGATGCTTTGCTTTGTGTCATCTCTTGTCTTCTTTTTACTGTCAAGATATCTTGTCGTCTTCTCTCCTCTGTGATTCATCTTGTCAAGATTCTAGTTTTCCTGCGTTACGACTCAAGTGAGGCCTGTTTAGGGCTGCAAAAGATACTTTCAGAAAAAAAAACAGATGACTCGGAGACACAGGCTTAGCTATGATTGAGCACAGACTCGAACCACAAAACCTTAAGGCAATTGTTTGAATGCTTTACCAACTTACCAGTGTGATGTCAAGTCATGATGTGTTTGATAGGGGAATCATGAATGTGTTTTATGAGATAACGAGCTTATTGTTGATGTTGAAAATGATATAAGAGGAATTTAACATTTAATTGCATTTCAAATTTGTTGTTCTTTGATTGTTTTAGAGATTAAAACATTGGCATTGAAACGAAACATGCATGTTTGTCTTATATTGTGTAGCTCAGTATTTTCATGAATGTTTATACAATTTGCGGTTTAATACATCTGTGTAAGACATGGCGAGAAATAGAAATGGTTGAGATAAAGTAGAGAAACTAAAATCTATTTATAGACTGCTAGCAAAACACATAGGAAAGGCGGACAATCTAGAGATGTTAGGGCAGTGCAAAAATAGTAGTTCTGTGCAGAATGACCTGCTCGTCCATAGGCCCCATAGTAAAAAAAATTTTAGACCTTTGAACGCATATGCAAGTTAGGGAGTGGTTTATACATATAGCATTCATTATTGGCTCATTAACATTATCATGGATTCAGTTGCTCTGTGGAGGAAATCGGTGGAATCAGGACTGGAATTCGATCCAGATGGGTTTTAATGAACGTTTAGTTTGTCTGCCCTTTTAGTTTTAAAGGGATTTTGTTTTATTTGATCCATCTCAAAATCTTCTATTGAGATTCAGCCAATTGAGGGCAGACTTATAAAAAAAAAAAATATCTTGAAAGGAGATACAAGTTGATAAGAACCGAGATCATATGATCATATACATGGACATATGACTTGTGTGAATGTGTCATTCATTTTGATAAGATACATCTAGGCTTCTGTATTTATTGTAAACTCCAACCCCCAGGAGAAAAGTAAATATTGTAGTTGTAATATGTTTTAAGTTTCACCAAAAGCCGGCTATGGATAATCAGGTTTCATGTTTCCCAGAGACCATCAACCTTAGATGTTGAATAGTGTGGGAATTTGCAAGATGCTCTCAAAGATTATAATAAAAAAAATATGGATATAAAAAGTTTATGGATCTGAGAACTGCACCAATATTTACTCTACATGTTTTTTCGGCCAATTGTCCCGTTTTGTTGTGTCACTACACACTGCTTTAAAAACTTCATAAAAATCCTACATTTTATATTTACATTTTGAGGTAAACCTTCACATAGCCTGAACTAAAACCCTCACACATTGTGACCATATTTTGAAGGAAGTTCGATGTCATGTAGCTAAACCACATTTGTATTTTAGCCACTAGGCTGCTGAGAGAAAATAATTCCTCCATGGAAAAGAGGTGTCCACTGACTGGTTTACTAACACATAGACTTTGCTGTCTACATCTTCATGGTATGAAGGATATTGACGTTCTATGTCTTTTTGATGATTTATGAACATCAGAACCCCAATACCTTTCACCAATTAAGACGAAATGAATCGGGTTAGTCTTTCCCCTAAAGGATGAATTGAACCCAATAGCTGTGGAGGAGTTAAGGAGGACTTGACTCTCTCTATAACATTTTGATTATTTGGGTTTTACATGAGTTGTGCCCCTTAGATTAACTTTCTCAAACTTCAGGACGAACGTTCAATTTACAGTTTTAATTTTTATTTTACTGCAATTTCATTTTTATCTTTGACTCTGAAATGATTCTGATTTTCTTATGATAATGAAAATAATACAAATGATGATATATTGCATTCAGTTTTAAAAAGATGGCCTGCTTAACCCTT
This sequence comes from Plakobranchus ocellatus, assembly GCA_019648995.1. Classification (NCBI taxonomy): domain Eukaryota; kingdom Metazoa; phylum Mollusca; class Gastropoda; family Plakobranchidae; genus Plakobranchus; species Plakobranchus ocellatus. The sequence goes on along the minus strand of BLXT01000089.1, from coordinate 224,429 downwards.
TCCCCACTGGCTGGGTCTCAGAGACCCGACAAGCCTATTTGAATAGCAATATTTTAGTAAAATGTTGAAATAAAAATCTGAAAATAATAATGAGCGTTCCTATTGGTGTTGACAACTTATCAGAAAAACAAATAGGGTATTCTTTTTCAATTAATAGTTTTATTGAGAAAAAAAAATTAATACCGAATAAATCAGCATGGGTCTCTCAGACCCAGTAACAACATAAGAGAAAATAACCGGCTGGGTCTCTCAGACCCTTTGACAAAACTATCATAATAGTACAGACAACAAACTTGATTTTCTTTGTATCATAGAACTTTGCAAATTACAATGAAACAATGCAATGATAAAACATAAATCAAGTTGCACTTATGCTGGGAACAAAACAGTTGATCCGAACACATTCATACTTGAAGTATACTTGGTAAATGGACATGAATTACACAAGAGGCTAGTTTGAGTTGCAGACAGCGCAAATAAATGATGAATGCTCTCCACAGACATATTTACTGCATTTTGAGCATTCCATTTTTGTTTTTCGGTCTCTTTTTGTTGGACAGAGTGTGCATCGCTTTCTCGGGGTGGCGGCTGCTGGTGGTGATGGTGAGCGCTTACGCTTGGCTTTCTGTGAAGCTGGAAATTTTGAATCGGAGAGTGTTGAGCTCTTTGTAGGGGTCTTTTTCGATGAAGAAGACATAGCTTGTCTTTTGGATGAGGCACCACTTTGGTCACAAGAAGCTAACAGACTGTCCAACACAGTTTCTAGATTGATCCTGTAAGGGAGATTCATTGTTTTCGCTGCCACCGCCCTGCGCTTCACTTGGTCAAACACAAGCTCCTTAGCAAGCTGAATGAGAAATTGTTGTCTGTTATCTGGCTGGGCATAGCAATTTCTTGGAACTTTTTTTACTCCACACTACTCTTGCAGCAACACCTGCACAGTCTTTCATGTTGAAGAAAACAACAAATGGCCATATTTTTATTCTCTTCTTGACTGAGAAAGAGTGGGCCATTTGATCTAACGAGTCCACGCCTCCTTTGGTTCCGATGTATGAGAGGACTATTTCTGGCTTTCTGCTGTCTTCATCAACTGCACAATCATTATGCATCGTACTCAAAAGTATAGTGTTTTTGTTTCTTTTGCTCTGAAATGACACCAGAGTCATTCCTTCACGGAACAGGAATTTCTATTGCATCAGAGGAAGATCTTTTTTGTTTTGAAAACTTTCAGAAAAGAATTTTTTGTTCCTTCTCACCGTTCCCACGATCGAGAGCTTCCTCTTCAAGAAATGTAGTTGTTTTCTTTCAATTAAATGAAAATGAAGCACTCATAGCGTTTCTAAATGACAGGATCTGTCACACCTCTCCAGAAGTGTCCGAGGAATCAAAATGGCTTAACAAACAAAGGGATGTAACTCTAAATGAAGAAGGGGATCACTCTATAATTGTTGTAGAGGACAATTCTGTTCCCAATGTTAAATAGGAGAGACCCTCCAGATTTTTAGCTCTCTGTTTTGTTCGTGGGTCTGAGAGACCCAGCTGATTTTTCCTTACTATTTTTGTTACTGGGTCTGAGAGACCCAGCTGGTAGGGATCAGATAATAAATATGCCAGTGGGGATAGGGTTAAATAACCAACCCAAGGACAATTTAAGGAGTGAAAACTGCATGTCCTACCAAGCTTAGGCGACTGTAGTTCTGTAAGGTGGGCGGTGGCCACTTCATTTCCCCCCAAGTGCATGTCCTTTCTGTACTTCACACCATGGTTATGGATGAAGGAAAAACATTGTTCTACTGTTTAGAATTCTAATATGTAGTCTCATTGCTGTAGTCTTTTTCCTCGTCTTATCTTCCCCTCCACAGTTTTACTATAAAGATTCCTGTTTTAACATTTTGTTATTACTATTTTTTTTTTAACATCAGCATCTTAAGTCCAATTTGGTCGACAGACTTACAACATATGTATTACGTTACCCTAGCACTTTATAGCGGAAAGGACGTCTACTGGTGTATTATAAATATATACCATCTCGGCATCTGCCTAGGTAGACACGTCTCGTCAGTCTATGTCGTCCCTAATTTTCATTCATGTTACATGTAGCTTTGTCAGTGACTTCTTCACTTCTTGTTGACTGTTAAGTCTACTTTAGAGGAGCCAATCCTCCTGCAGACACAGTTGCACATGTACCAAAGCTGACTGTAGCGTCCATGGAGGCCTGAAGACTAGTGATATACTAATAGTACTACATGACTAGATACTGCCGGTACCTGCTCGCTGATTATAGACCTGTTTCCCACGAACACAGATACCTTGGCTGGCAGCTGTGATGACTCACATAATAACCGTATTCTCAAACAAGAGCAAAAATATACATGTAAGTTTTTTTAGAATTAACAAAGAAAAAAAATTAGAGATGGTCCACTGCAGAAGAAGGCACCCCCTCTCATTATAAAGTATACACAGTGCAACAAACAAAATCCCAACAAGGAATTCTTACGCACACAGCAATAATGTGCATTGAATAAATTAAAAGTGTTCCCAAATATATCGTTCAAGATCGGTTCAAATCCTTGCCTTAAATAAATTGTCGCGATACACCAGAAATAGAAGGTTGATAATACCTCTGATGTAGGACGTTGAGTTCTTTAGATCTATAGATAGACC
>BLXT01000088.1:19398-31742 GCA_019648995.1 Plakobranchus ocellatus | reverse complement strand
AGCTAGGTCTATATAGATCTAAAGAACTCAACGTCCTACATCAGAGGTATTATCTACATTTTATTTCTGGTGTTTGTGACAAAGGTCAGGTATTTTTAGTTTCGTTTTAACTACAGTGTTCTATAATTGTAGTTTAACGGAAACGCCACAAATATTATCCAATAAAAACGGAAGTCCAGGCATAGTCGAGAACCCATGCTGGTATTTGAAAATAGCATCTGTGTGTATTGATACGGCAATATTGGATGAGTCTTTGCGTTCCTAAAACAACCGTAACTCTACCTACAGCGGTGTTGAAAACTGGTTTCGAAATCCGGGATCTCATCATCACCATCAGGTATCTTGTCTGAAACAGAGATTGGCGATCCTGTTCCTCCACGCAAACCTACTCTCAATTAACTTTAAAGTTGTTATTGCTACCCTTGCCTATTGCCCATGTCTTAAGATTTTCAATGAAAGTTATTCTTTGTCTACCTCTACTGCGTTTGCCTTCAATCTTTCCAGAGATTGCTAAAAGTTCTAAACCCTTATATCGGCAAATATGGCCTAAAAACTATAGTTGCCTCTGTCTAATGGTTTTAATAGGTGATCGCTCGAGATTAGTCTCTTTCAGTACCTATTCATTTGACTTTTTTTCTGTCCATGATATCCTCATCATTCTTCTGATATACCACCTCTCTACTGCCTCTAATTTTTTCTCTATTTCTGTATTTACTCTCCAATACTCACTACCATACAAAAGTACTGACCATACATATGTTTTAATTACCCTTATTTTGGTTTTCATACTTCTGTTTCTATTATCCAGTATTGGTTTCATTTTTTGGAATGCATCTTTGGCAATAGCTATTCTTTTACTTATTTCACTTGTGCATCTGCCATCTGATGTTATCAGGTACCCCAGATATTTAGTTTCGTAACTTGTTTGATTTGTTCGCCTTTGCTAACAAGATTGCACTTGGGGTTAGAGGATTTCTTTGAGATGACCGTACATTACGTTTTCTTTACATTCAAAGACAGGCCCATTCTTTCGCTCTCTAAAACTATAATATCTAGAAGTTTTTGGAGTTGTTCGCCAGATTCTGCTATTAAAACTGTACCATCTGCATACCTGAGATTATTAAGATTCTCTCCATTTGTTTTTAAGCCTGAAATACCATCAACAAGATTCCTTACGGTTATTTCACTATATAAGTTAAAAAGATCAGGAGACATTACACATCCTTGCCTCACACCTCTTTTGATGGATTTGAGATTACTATGTTCCTTTTCAATTCTTACAGATGCAGTCTGATCCCAGTATAAATTTCTGATCTTTCCCATCGATGTCAATTTTTTCTAGTATACGAAACAGCTCTACATGTCTTACTTTGTCAAAAGTTTAGAATAAACAATGAAACAGAAGTGGATATCTTTTTACAATTCTATACATCTTTCCATAAGCATTGACAACGTGAATATTGCATTTCTAGTCCCTTTATCAGGTATAAAGCCAAACTGTTTTGGAGGATTTTCTGGTCTTACACTCTTGCGCATTCCATGCATCAAAACGCGTAACAGGATTTTTGTAAAATGGCCCATTAAACTGATTGTTCTATGCAGTTCACATTCTGTTGCTCCTGGTGTTTTAGACAGAACTATAAAAACAGATTTTCTGGAATTGTACCGCTATCGTATATTATATTAAAAAGTTTTGTTGTCAAATCTATTCCTAAATTATCTAATGCTTTAATTATTTCTAGTGGTATAATATCTGGTCCTGTGGCTTTTCCATTTTTTATTTTCTTTATTGCTGCTTCTATCTCTTCTTTAAGGATAGTTGGACCTTCTATGTTTTTCTTTATTTTGTTTTTTTTTTGCATTTATTATCTTTAAAAAGAACTTCAATATATTCTCATCATCTGTTTAGTATTTCCTTCTTTTCCATTTAATTGTTCCGTTTTTTGATTTGATGCAGCCAGGGCTACTGCATTTCATTTTCTTACCACTGACATCCTTAATTTTAGCATGCATGAATTTGCTGTCTATATAATTTAGGTTTAAATTATGCTCTATTTCCTGACATTGTTGATTAATCTAGTCCTCTTTCGCCGCGTTGCGTTTTATTTGGATGTTTCTGTTTGGGCCTTAGTATTTGGCTTCTACATTTTTTTGGTTTGCGCCTTTCTTCCATTAAATCGAACATACCTTTCTTTATCCATTTCTTGTGCTCTTTTTTATCTTTTCGGAACGTTTTTCCGTATGACTTCATTAAGTGAATTTTTCATTTCTGACCATAATTCTTCTCCTTCTGAGATGTTGTTTAGTCTCATATTTGTTATGCTCAGCTATAACAGTTTTTTCTCTTTGTTTTTCATCAGATTTTTTAAAGTCCACTTGGAATATAGGATTAGCCTTTGCCTCTCTTAATTTCATAAGTTTTATCTGAAATGTACACATAACTGGAATATGATCTGATCACAGTCGGCTCCAGGCAGTGATTTCGATGTTTTGACGGCGTTTCGGAATCGTTTCTGAACGAGGATGTAATCTATTTTTTTTCTATTTCTATCTCAGGGGCTCTTCCACATCCACTGTTTCCTAGGTTGGTTTTGATAAAAAGTATTTGTGTTGGTAAAATCATTGATTTGGCACGATTCAATCGGCCTATTTCCACACTCATTTACAGTCCCTATGCCACTGGGGCCAACAACATCTTCTACTCTTTCATCCCTTACTTTTGGATTAAAACTCCCATTATTATTATGATGTCCTGGGATTTTTAGAAAGCCTTTTGCTTTTTCTATTTCTTCATAAAATTTTTCTAATTCTACATCTTCACTGTCAGATGTTGGTGCATACACTCGAATAATTCCTACATTTAATAGTTTGGCTACCAATTTAGCGACAGCTACTCTATCTGAAATTGGACACCAACTCCCCAGGGAATTCTTGTACATTGATTATAAACATTTACTTAACCATATAAAAGGCTCTGACAGTGATCTCAGATGAAAGGTATGCTACCATATAGCACACTTGACTGCATCAAACTAGAAAATCTTGACCTAACTTTGAAAGATGGTCGTAAGAAACATTCTAATGTTAACTGGAAACAATTTCCATTTCTGTCATATGCCATCGGACGTGACAAACATTAGTGTGACGGAAATATATCATTGGATATTGCATGTGTTGAGTCTTAGTCTGGTTCTCTTGGCCTTGATGCCAGTACCTCCTGTTACGTTTCTCTCCGAGACGCCCTGTCAGATGTGAATCATTATGACTTCACATTTGCTCCTCTTTCTCTCTACTCTATAGTGGACATGATTTAAAAGAAAATAGGGAAGGCTATTATTGTAATTATTCTTACTGAGGGGTTAAGGATAGGTGGTGCCTCAGAAAAGGTGTAGCTGTAGCGACCAAGTGTTGTACACTTGACGACATGGTGGTCATCTTTGTGAAAAAAACTGGCTCAGGCAGCTAACATCTCTTTCAAGTGCTTTGTTTGGGGTAGAAAAATACACGCTACTGATAAGATAGACTTTTCTTCAGATGGAGATCTTATCAATGAGTATGAATCGCTAACAGCAGGGCCTGATATGTTGAGCAATGTGTGAAGAGATCGTTAGCCACTATGAAGAATGGGGTACTGTTGCCGAATGCTTTGGAAATGGGAGAGATGAGTCTTTGTTTTCCAGATAAAAAGCCCGATGGAATAATTGACTATAACTCTGACTGCCCGCTTTCACTTCTCAAAATGACCATAAATCATGAAAGACTCGCTAACGACTGCCCTGTGCCAATGTTTCCAGAAATGAAAGTAACCAATGATTTTATAAACAGTCAGCGACAAAGATGAGCAATTGAGCAATGGCGAAGGTTTCTCATGAAATACACCATCTCTATTGACCAGTCCAGATCAATCAATTGCATAATCAATTCAATACTAGAACAACCCAAACGCAAAGGAAGAAAAGAGAGGAGAGAAAAAAACCCACCGACGTGGATTAAAAAAAAAAAACACCGTAAAAAGAAAAAAACGAATAAAAGAGAAGCGTACAAGACCATCTGGAACAACCTTAAAATCAAAGAATGATTAAAGATGGATGAGGAAGGAACTGCAGAGAAAATGGCAAGCAAAAATTAAATTTTTAATCTTATTGGTTGCTTAGTAGAAAAGAAAATGCTGAAAACTACCAGGGGATCAAAGTGATTGAAATGGAAATCTTACTCCTTTAATAGTTAAATGAAGTGTATGAGCTATTTTCATGTATGCATTCGACATTATTTTTTTGGGAAAAATTACTATTGCGGTTGGAACATGGTACTGTTGTTATTTTATGATAATTGCTTTTTTTTTGTTTTTTTTTTAATGAACGTTATCATCATTTGTCAGGGCAAAATCATGCAAGTTTCGGTAAAAGCTTTGAAATAAGATTTGGGCAAACATTTCTTGCACCCTTAAATGATTAGGTATTTCGAAACTGTGATGCTTGCGAGCATTATTTCATTGTCTACAATAAATGTATAACCATCGAGTATTTGAATGTAGACTATAATCGATGAAAACCCAACGTAAGTTACCTACCGAACAGTGCAAGCTGCTTTAAAAGAATTCACGATTTACGTTAGCTGCAACAAAGTCTTTTGGTATGAAAGTCGAGTTACGGCAGTTTAGAATAACGCACTTTTAGAACCCGAAAAAAGCACATCTTTTGTTAAAAATATATTCAAATTTATGCCCCCCAAAAAAACAAACAAACAAAAACCATACATAGTCATTACCTCGCACTATTCTTTTATGATCCTGAGGTGAAAAACAAACATAAAAATACATTTTTTGTGTGTTTTTCTAGAAAACTTTAAGAGGGTCGCCGACTAACAGCAGTTTTTCATGTCACCCGCGTCGTGTCCTCTTCAAAAATTTCAATTTATATCGTAGGAAAAAAAAAGTATTGAAACACACAAAATTCCAAGACACTGTGTGTCTGTGATTGGAAAGAAAAGATTGGCAAAGATTACAAACAAATCAACCTCAATCTCAGGGCCATCACCAACGATCTATCTATCTATCTATCTATCTATCTATCTATCAATCTATCTATCTATCTATCTACTCGTATCTATCTATCTATCTATCTATCTATCTATCTATCTATCTATCTATCTATCTATCTATCTATCTATCTATCTATCTATCTCCTTTACTTAGTCTTTTGTGTGTCAAATCTGGTATCTATTCAGTTCATGTCCAGGCTTGGAGCGGCTGATCTTTGAATCAAGTGTTATCTACTTGTTATATTCAATCGCACTGAAAGTCGGTTTCGGCTAACCCAATTTAAGTTAAACAAGTATATATATATTTTTTATGGCTTTGCTTTCCTTTTTCAGACCAAGGGGTTTCTAGAAGGTTTTCAAAGTTTTGAGAACATTGTTTACAGCAAGCTGTTAGATTGTGTTCACGAGATGATCTCGTGACACTAGAAGCTTCCGGAGAAATACGTTTAAAAAAATTCAGTAATTAGATAGATTAAAAATATTGGCCATTGCCATAACAAAATAGAAGGCGGAAGAATAGCAGATCTTACGAAAACCTTTAATTTTAAAGTACTGTATCGATTAGTGGAAGTTTAAGAAGGCTAAAATCAGAAATAAAAAAAAAGGATCGCCCTTTCCCTCCCCCTTCCTTATTTCTTTGAAAACCTTTTCCTTTCCATCCCACCCCTCATCTTCATTATAGAACATAATGCTTGGGTTTGGGTTGATTGAAATTAATCAGAAATCTTTTGTCGATAGAAATGAGATACAAAATGGCTACCTTCTCAAGCCTGTAAATATATACCTACCTCCAGCTAAGGGTGAGTCAATACTAGGCAATGCCATAATCCCGACCACAACGAGACCGGTGATAAGCAAAAGGAGAATGATTGGCCACAAGTCAATGCTAAAACTTAGCATAAAGATATCTGGTACTGAGAAAAGAAATGGCAGTCATGTTTAATTTTCACATTTTCGTTTTTCTTTTTAAAGTATTATCTCCGTTTTGTCCTTGAACGTTATTAACGTTTTCCAATATTACTTAATATATGCTCCACCTTTCTTTATAAGCCATCTGTTTCTACTTTTATTCATTTTTTTTTTGCCATGCTATGTCTACTCGCTCTTTCTTCATCACTTTCATACCGCACGTATATCATTCTCGATCGATATATCCATCCATCCATCCATCCATCCAACATCATCATCATCATCATCATCATAAACATCATTATCATCATCATCATCATCATCATCATCATCATCATCATCATCATCATCTTCATCATCATCATCATATCATGATCTCAAGCACCAGCATTATTAACCCTACCATCACCATCATCAACAGCAGCAGCAGCAGAATCACCACCATCATCATCTTCATCATCATCGTCATATTTGTCACCTTTCACAGATATAGATTTCTATTTTTTATATTTTAGATCGTATACTCGGAGCATCTAAGACTTGAGTTTGCTCTTGCTCAAGACTAGGCTACCCTGGGTCAAAGGTGAAGCTACGAATTTCCTGTTTCACTTTTGCCTTTGACCCGATTTAAGGAGTATCGCTATGCCTCGTTTTCTTTTTGCCTAAAGCAACAGCAAGCCTAAGCGTTAGTCTTTTATTCGCGGGAGAATCTTTTTGGGTTAATCAAGATGTATTAGAATGGCTTCTTGGCTATAAAAATGCTTTAGGCATCCTTAAAAAAGACAAAGAGTGAAGAAAAAAGGCTAAGCAGTGGATGCAGGTAAGTTTAAACCTAACTTATATTCATGACCGCCAAACAGAAAGGTAGACTCTAAATCTAGATCAAATCAAGATATGTCTAAAAATGTTTAAATCGACAGCCTTTAGATCTAGATCTAGATATTCTATGGTAAATTTTCACAATTAGGGGTCTACACTATAATCTTCTCATTGCATGAATTAAGAACATAAACAGTGCTGAAAACATAATGATAGAGTTGGGAAAAGGCATTAAAAATCTCCAAAAATATTATTTTGCGACACTTTAAGGCTAGAGGCGCGAAGTAATTCACGAAAAAAAGAGGAGCCCCAGCGCGGTATTGCCACAAATTGCTGTTCACAAAATTGTGGGTTCGAAATATAACCTGTGTGAGAAATTTACATAGATATTATATGCTGAGTAGGGACAAAAAATTAGTGAAACCATATATTTTCGGAAAGCATACACTTGGTGTCATGTGATAAAAAACATTGTTTTCGAGTGAGATAAATTTTATTTTTGTTACCACTGGATAAAACTATATAAACAAGGGAAAAATCCAAATTCAACCACGAACAGTATCTCTCAAATCGACAAATCCTACAGCGTGGAATCGGCAGTGCTTCTAGCCAGTACAAAAGAAAAAAAAAAGCTATTTCAGAAAAGTTCAACAGAGATTTTGACCCTAAGAGAAAACTTGAAAGAAAGATGTATCTGAAACTATCGATGTCTCGTACCCAATTAACACAAAGTTCAACCCGAGATTAGTTGTTCAAGTTGCCTACAGTCTGTATTAAAAACTGAACTAGGCCTCGTCTCGTTGTACCGGTAATCTGCCTGCCTGTATAAGAATTAAAATATCAAAACCCACTTCTACCAGACATGGCTCTACCAACCCTTTTCCAGAACTGCATGAATACAACACTGCCCCCCCCCCCCCAAAAAAAAAAAAAAAAAAAAATTACATGATCTCTCCACCTCACTCTAGATTCATGACAGGCCACACCACAAGGCAATGTGTGAACGCGTCCGCGCATCGAATGTCAGCTTGGACGCGATCTAAAACTTTCTTTGTCTCCCAGACTCCTATCGGACAAGCATCTCACTTGGTAATTTTCCAACAAGCAACTAGCATTGTGAGACCATTTACCTCCCAGAAACGAGCGCACACACACAAACACAAATCCAATAGTTTCTTCAAGGTTTTTCTCCTTTCGGAAATTCACAGCTCCTCATGGGCTTCATTGTACCGTCAAGTTTAAGTGTAAAATCATTGTATGATGTAAGGTATTGATTATGCGCAATACCACAGCAAAAGTTTGAGAAAAACCTCACACAACATTGCAGTCGTATCAAACACACACACGCACACACACTCATTTTGCCCTCTCGTAGGCCTACACTTTTAATTAAACTATAAGATTTTACAAAAAGCACAATGGAAACACACATAGTCCTGAACGCAAAGCGAGAGTTCACTGAAATTGTATTAGAGTTCTTGAGAAAATTTATCAGCATTATTTAGATCTAATAATAATCCTCTCGCTTAGATCTAGGCTTCTCTATCTATATGTAGATGCAGATTAGTGTTCAATCTCATTAAAAGATATATTTAAAATAATCATAACTAAAAATATAAAAGAATACGCCTACATTCAGACTTTCAAAATATAGAATTGTAGGCTAAAATTCGGTATTTCTGAGTTTGGGTTTGAAAAACATAAAACTTCTCCGGCTTCATGCGCTCTCTTTCTTTACTATAAGTAATGCTAGTTTGGCCATTGTTTTGCCAGCCACTGAGAGATCAACACAGCTCAGTGGTGTGTAACAATTGACCCCGAGGTAATGGCCTATTTGTTCTTGTAAACATTAGATCACCGTCCAGGTGGGCCGATCATTGCATCATCTAATGGTATGCATCAAACAAGCCAATCTCCACAGGCCTTACCGCAGGCCAGGGTTGAGAATGATGCAGACACAAATAGTCGTGAAGTTTTTTTTCCACCCCTTGGCTGTAGCTTATGGGAGGTAAAAAACGTCAAAGCGTTTCACTGGCTGTTCTGAAACTGTCTGTGCTTGTCATGTTTACTGATGACCATGCTCACTGAATATTAGTTTCACACACACTCTAATCCTGATACCATAATAGAAAAGATATGCAAACACACTCATGTCCAATTTCCTTTTAGATCGTCAGTTTTAGATCTGTCACTAATTGTGAACAGAATGGGCATGACTGTCTTCATAGCCGTAATATGACTTATAAGTTATATTATTAAGTAATAGAGGCATGAACACCAAACGTGTAAACATGCCCAACAGTGGCACTTCAATTAACAAACATCCATCTTTCATTGCTCAATCTTAGAACCAAGCCAGTCATTTCCTGCTTTTGTTTTAGATTCAAAAGAAACAGAAAAAAGACTTGGAAGAAAGGCAACGCTTTAAAAATTGTTTTAAACTCTATAGATATTGATGTTAATTTTAATAGTACATATTGGTGTGTGTGTGTGTGTGGGGTGTGTATTTTTTTATATATATCTGAAACCGCCTTAATATTAAACACCGTAGTGCTCTCTCTCTTTTTTATTTTTGAGGTGGAGTTAAGAAAGACCAGAACATGAGTAGAAGCGAGGGGGAGCCAGATTTATTTTCAGACAACCAAACTGATGAGGTAAGTAGACAAATAATTTGCTATATTGTAGTGCGCTAGCACTTGCTTTCTATGTAGTCTATTTTCTTCAAATTTTTAAATTGTTCTGCTAATTACTTTGGTGAAGGAAGTGATTCCGTATTCTCGCTCTTTGCTAATTTTTTTTTGTTAAAGTTTTGAAATTCTTAGAGTTTTTTTTATTTTTGGAGATGGATATACATTTTTTGAATATGGCATGATTTTGGTTAATGAGGCGTTAGATAACACTACATATTTTAGCAAAAAAGCAACATATAATAGTAATAGTAACTGTTTTCAATGATCATGAAAATTTTTTTATTATGGCCAAGCTCAAACTTGTTTTTTTTTACTGAAAAATCTAAGTTGAATGTTTGCCTCTCTTCTGGTTCTGATTTTTTTTTGTTCACGATGATAACTATGTACCAAGCTCATCTGTCTCTGGCAGTGAAAGTGACAGTGTCAAATCTGTGGTAAGGTTTTAAAGTGTATAGAATTTATGATGACTCCTGCGATAAATTACATGGCAACTTAAACATTGGGCATTGTGAACTTTTAAAAAATATATCTCGTGCCTTTCAGAGAATGAAACGGTTTAAATCTTGCATGGTTTCTAAAGGTTGGAAAATCAATGAATCAACTCTTATTCATGTAGTCAAGATCTTTAAATAGACACCATCATTATCATCAGGTACCTTATCTGGAACAGACATTGGTGATAATGTTCCTCCATTCTTACCTATTCTCAGTTAACCTTATAAAGTTGTTATTGCTACCCTTGCCTATTGCCCATGACTTCAGAGTTTCAATTAAAGTTATTCTCTGTCTACCTCCACCGCTTTGCCTTCAATCTTTCCAGTGATGCTAAGTGTTCTAAACCTTTATGTCGGCAAATATGGCCTAAAAACTGTAGTTGCCTCTGTCTAATGGTTCAATCATTGATCGCTCAAGATTAGCCTCTTTTAGTACTTATTCATTTGACTTTTTTTCTGTCCATGATATTCTCATCATTCCTCTGATAAACCACATCTCTACTGCTTCTAGTTTTTTTTCTATTTCTTTATTTATTGTCCAAGACTCACTACCATACAAAAGTACTGACCATACATATGTTTTAATTACCATTGTTTTGGTTGTCATACTTATATTTCTATTTGCCAGTATTGGTTTCATTTTTTTTGGAATTTATCTTTGGCCATGGCTATTCTTTTACTTATTTCAGTTGTGTATCTGGCATCTGATGTTATCAAATAACCTAGATACCTAATTTCTTAACTTTTTTGCTTTGTTCGCCTTTGCCAACAAGATTGCATTTGGGGTTAGAGGATTTCTTTGAGATGACGGTACATTACGTTTTCTTTACATTCAAAGACAGGCCCATTTTTTTCGCTCTTTAAAACTACAGTATCTAGACGTTTTTGGAGTTGCTTGCCAGATTCTGTTATTAAAACTGTATCATCTGCATACCTGAGATTATTAACATTCTCTCCATTTATTTTTAAACCTCAAATACCATCAAGATTCATTGAGATTATTTCACTATATAAGTTAAACAGATCTGGAGACATTACACATCCCTGCCCCACACCTCTTTTCATGGGTTTGAAATCACTATGTTCTCCTTCAATTCTTACAGATGCAGTCTGATCCCAGTATAAATTTCTAATTACTCTCAGATCTTTCCCATCGATGTCTAATTTTTCTAGCATACGAAACAGCTCTACATGTCTTACTTTGTCAAAAGCTTTAGAATAATCAATGAAACAGAGATGGAGATCTGGTTGCATTTCTATACATCTTTCCATAAGCATTGACAGAGTGAATATTGCGTTTCTAGTCCCTTTATCAGGCATAAAGCCAAACTGTTTTGGGGATATTTCTGGTCTTATACTCTTGCGCATTCTATGCATCAAAACGCGAAATAGGATTTTTTTTAAATGGCTCATTAAACTGAATGTTCTATGAAGTTCATATTCTGTTGCTCCTGGTGTTTTAGGCAATACTATAAAAACAAATTTACAAAGATCTTTCGGAATCGTAACACTATCGTATATTGCATTAAAAAGTTTTGTTGCCAGATCTATTCCTAAATTATCTAATGCTTTAATTATTCCTACTGGTATAATATCTGGTCCCGTGTCTTTTCCATTTTTCATTTTCTTTATTGCTGCTTCTACTTCTTCTTTAAGGATAGTTTGGCCTTCTATGTTTTTCTTTATTTTGGTTTTGTTAGGAGCAAGACCAGTCTTCCCGACAGGGATTACACACTCAAACACGAACGACACTTGCACGCCACAATAATAAAGTTAAATACTTTTAAACAATTATCGACTGCAACACACGAGAGGTAAGACGCGACGCAACTAAAGAAAGTCGAACGCAGGGTATAGGCGACCAATAAATATATATATATATTCTTAAAAATAGAAAGAAGTAGGAAGACTTACACGAAGAAGTAGACTGATAGAAATAAGAGGTAATTCACTTAATAACTTAGCTCAAGTCAACGCACGCAGACTTGAGAATTAATAGGAAATTAATCTAGTAACACTAAGAAACTACTGAGTCTACGGGACTCGTCAATACTATTCTAACGCCACCAGGGGAAGAAGAAATACAGTGGCACTAACTATAATAACACACATAGAATAATCCTGTCTACAGAGTCACCAGCACGCTAAATAAGTTAGAGAGTCAAGTTCTTGATCACACGTCTCACAGTTCCTGAAAGTAGATAGATCTAGCCAAATAGTGGCGTATCAAACAATAGATCTAGATAAGTTCACACAGTGCAATAATGCAGGCTCAAGGAGCCGTGGGCTACCAGCCCAAAATATCAACCTCAACAGTCTCGGAGGGAATGGAATTCACCCAGGACGACGGGTTGAAAGTAGATCTACTGCTACGCGCAGTGCACTCTAGAAG